>CM047813.1:19257803-19494057 GCA_026214975.1 Gentiana macrophylla
GAAGTGAACGAGCATCCGTGATGACATCTTTGATTCAAAAAGTTTGACGCTGGGTGGACGCCGTATGGACGGGCGCTCGATCCAGCTCGGCCCGACTCAAGAAGTTTACATAAGCCGACGGGCGCTCAACCTTTTCAGACGGGCGCCCGGTAGCCGACTTTGCCGAACCGACTTTCAATTTATATAAGGCAAACAGATTTTCTCCACAGATCATACACATTACTCAAACCCTAAACCTAGGGGCGGCTTAGCTGTGATTTACTTTAGTTTTCATCCAATTTTATGCTTTTAATTTCTAGATAAATACCTTCAAATTTATGTACTTTTCTCAAGCTTTTCGAGTTGATCAAGTGATGTCTAGAGGCTAAAGCCTTATCAAACGAGCATTGTGAAGCCATCCGACACGTTTTGATTCCATTTCTGCGATTATATTGTGAGTTCTATCTAAAGTTGTTTCCTTTATCGTTGTTTATATTGTTTAATTGCGATTGCATCGAAAGACTTGCATGTTTTGATTGTTTATGTTGATGAAAATCTCTATAAACCTTAGATCATCATGATAAGGAATGGTTGTTTAATCTATCATAACGAGAGTTAATAGGTTAAAGTGCTAGGTTAAAGTTCACACCTTTGATTAGTAAAATCGTTAATCTTAGATCAAAGATGAGATTAATAAGTGAATCACCTAAGAAATTAGGTTCATGCTTCGCATAAGGTAAAACCACAACTTGATAGAAAACGCAATATAATCTAGATAGAATCGATACTTGTTAGATAGGTGGATCAATCGCCGCTTGTTCAAGTAAAATCTGAATTTAATCCCATGAAACTCGAATTGCCTAGTTTAGTTGCTTTTATTTCATAATCGCTTAAGTTTAATAGTTCGCAACCTGCATTTTTCCTGGCTTTAGATCTCGATCTTCCGGCCCGGGGCTTTACGTTATTGTTATCTTTCTCGTGAATTGTTTATCGCTTTCATATCTGCTTAGTTTAGTTTAATAATCGTGACATAGGTTAGTTAGTTAAACAAAACTAGAAATCACAATTGTTTAGTTCCCCGTAAGATCGAATTCGCATTAACCACTATTACTATGATCCTTATACTTAAGGTTAACCGATTATTACTTGTTGTTTTGTGTTAATAAAACCGTGAATGTGATGTGGGACGAGCCTTGTATGACGAAAGTTATCTATAAATCGGAAGGTTTACACGCTGAGCTTGATCGTTCTCACCCGATCCACGCTTTGTGTATCGATGCCGTGTGCCCGAAGTTTGAGCCGATCATGTCAAGAACCCGAGGCTTTACTGCAGTAGGAAAAGAGTAAGCCTTCGGTCGGCCTGAGTCGTGGGCACCGCAGAGCCTGGTTCATCCTCAAGACCGCCTGAGCGGCCCTCACTTCCTACTTTATCTCCCTCGGCACGGATGAGGTTGAGTATGGCAACAACAGCAAAGGAATCGATGGAGGATATTCGGACTTTCGTAACAACATTTTGACGATTTTGAAGTGTATGAGTGACGGCCGGAAGCTGGCGGATGACAGATCTTCATCCGAGCACCATTGATTTTCTTTTATTCTTCCGAGATCGAGCAAAGCTATTGCGGATGCTATTCACGAAGTCCGAGTCGCTCTTCCGATGAGGAGCGTACTGATCTAAAGAGTCGACTACGGCACCACCATCCGGACCTCTTCCGATCCTCCGGCCGATGATTCTCCAGCCCGGGGCAATCATGATTTCTTTGCTTATTTTTTGATTTTGATTTTCCTAGATATTGTCATTGTATATTTTTGCTACTTTTACTTATATGATTCGTTGTAATTTTTTGATAAGTTACACGTATTTTCCCGATGGATCGCGTAAGCCATACGCGCCGCGATTTCTTTTCTACTTTATTGCAACCGTGAATGTATTCAATGCTTTATCTTTGGTATTGCTCGCTTTTATTATCTCTTTCGCTCGTATAATTCCCCGCTTCCGAGATGGTGCCGTGTTTGTCAAGTCGCGGTATATTTTTAGCGGTTTTGTCAAGCTACATTGTCCGTTACGAAGTTTCAAAGGTCACTATGTAGGCTCTCGCCCGACCAAGTTTCGAGTATCGGTTTAAATCGCCTAAGTCTTCTCTTCTCTTTATTTCTACACAAATATGAGGACATGTTGATTTTTTTAAGTGTGGGGGAGGGGAATGATTCGATAGTATCTATACATTTGCTTACATTCGTTGTGTTTCTATGCAAAATGAGCTAAAATGAGCTAGATTTTTCGAAATTTCTTGACATTTTTGTTTTTGTTTTGTCCCGAGTAAGCAATGCATATTCAGTGTTCGTTATTTTTATAGTCATTTAAGCTATATATCATATGTTTGATAAGTTAGTTGTTTCACCTAAGATCTATTTTTCACGAGCCATAGTAAATGATGAGCTAGTTTATAAAGTTATACCCCTTTTCGATTAGTGATTTTTGATTTTCTTATAAGTCATGTACTTAGTGCTACGTATATATCTTGAGACTTATGATAGTTTGTATTTAGATCCAGAATATGTTATACTGTGAATATCTAAGGTTTGAATGTGATAAGTAACACGTGACTTAATGTCAAATGAAAAAGTTGAATTAAATATGAAGTTATTGTGTGTGTCGGAAGCTAGTCGATGATTTGAGTGCGATAGGGTATACCACGATGTCCTATACCACTATGATGACTAAAGCTCACGACATACCACAGAAAGTCTGCCTTATGATTGGAGTAAGGTAGGGTATATCTCGAATATCCTATTCTCGCTATGACAGGCAAGAGCTCATTCGATGCATGTGCTTAAATGTAAAAATAGTTAAATCAACTTATGTAAGAAGTGGTATGAAAAGATATAAGACTAAGTTATCGCTCTATCTTATCCTCAAAGATAGATCGATAGATATGCCGTAGGATTATCCTCTGAGTATTTCGTAAAGGCCCTAGAATATTCTATCATCCTTTCGGGATATGTCACGCTTGTAGGTACACCTTTATGAGTGTCATTTATCGCTAGTCTACGAGGGGTATTAGCTAGTTTTGCTTTGAGTTTCTCAAGTTTGGATTTAGTGGAAGTTTTCTATGGGTTTGCACACACACCGGTGAACCTTTGATTTATTGATCTAGGCCGTATTGTCTTAGGTGTCTGCTTTTGTCTCGAGCCTTAATTTTTGCTTTTGTTTTGCTCTTCGGACGAGCAAAAGCTTAAGTGTGGGGAGTTGTTTGGGTGAACTTATACGATTTATAACGCTATATTCTATGATATTTTCCTCATATTCGTATGAAATTGCATAAGAAACGAGTGTTTAATGGATTTATTGAGTAAATGACATTTTAAATGAGTTAATCGCAAAATAGGTTGATTTATGTGTTTTAATTGTGATTTTATGATTATTTGAGCATTATTACATTTTGCGATGTTTTTATGTGTTATAGATACATGTTCGAGCCTCAAAAGATGATCAAAAGGTGATTAAGTTTGAGTTAATTGATGATAAAAGAGATAATGAAGGAATTAACGAGAAGAAAAGAGATAAAGATCAAAGAAATCAAATTCGATCATATCAAATCGGCGGCCTGCACTCTCCGCCCAAAGTGGACGGGCGCCTCGATGAAGTGAACGAGCGCCCGTGATGAAATCTTTGATTCGTGAAGTTTGACGACTGGGGTGGACGCAGATGGACGGGTGTCGATCCACTTCGGCCCGACTCGGAAGAAGTTTACATAAGCCGACGGGCGCTCAACCTTTTTCCAGACGGGCGTCCGTAGCCGACTTTCCGAACCGACTTTCGATTTATATAAGGCAACAGATTTTCTCCACAGATCATACACATTACTCAAACCCTAAACCTAAAAGGTTTAGTCGCGATTTACTTTAGTTTTCATCCAATTTTATGCTTTTAATTTCTAGATAAATACCTTCAAATTTATGTACTTTTCTCAAGCTTTTCGAGTTGATCAAGTGATGTCTAGAGGCTAAAGCCTTATCAAACGAGCATTGTGAAGCCATCCGACACGTTTTGATTCCATTTCTGCGATTATATTGTGAGTTCTATCTAAAGTTGTTTCCTTTATCGTTGTTTATATTGTTTAATTGCGATTGCATCGAAAGACTTGCATGTTTTGATTGTTTATGTTGAAGAAAATCTCTATAAACCTTAGATCATCATGATAAGGAATGGTTGTTTAATCTATCATAACGAGAGTTAATAGGTTAAATTGCTAGGTTAAAGTTCACACCTTTGATTAGTAAAATCGTTAATCTTAGATCGAAAGATAGAGATTAATAAGTGAATCACCTAAGAAATTAGTGGTTCATGCTTCGTATAAGGTAAAACCACAACTTGGTTAGAAAACGCGAATATAATCTAGATAGAATCGATACTTGTTAGGATAGGTGGATCAATCGCTTTCGCTTGTTCGTTAAAATCTGAATTTAATCCCGTGAAACTCGAATTGCCTAGTTTAGTTGCTTTTATTTCATAATTAGTTTAAGTTTAATAGTTCGTTACCAAAGATAAAACACAAATTTCTACTCATTATAAAGGAAAACACCAATTTCAGCGATGTCAACTCGTTATCGTGGAAAAACCTTTTTCGCATGGACAAATCGTTACGAGCAAAACACAAATTTGAACTCGTTAATAAGAAGAAAACATGAATTCGAACTCGTTATGACAAAGTAAAAACACAAATTTTACTCGTTATAATGGAAAAACACAAACAAAGGCAATGTCAACTCGTTATCGGAAAAAGCCTTTTTCAACTCGCAAGGACAACTCGTTACCAGAGAAAAACACTAATTTGAACTCGTTAATATGATGAAAACATGAATTCGAACTCGTTTCCAAAGATAAAACACAAATTTCTACTCATTATAAAGGGAAAACACCAATTTCCGGCGATGTCAACTCGTTATCAGGGAAAAAACCCTTTTTTTCTACATGGACAAATCGTTACCAGATCAAAACACAAATTTGAACTCGTTAATAAGAAGAAAACATGAATTCGAACTCGTTACCAAAGAAAAAACACAAATTTCTACTCGTTATAAAGGGAAAAACATAAATTTCCGGCGATGTCAACTCGTTATCGGAAAAGCCTTTTTCCACCAAGGATAACTCGTTACAAATCGTTAGAAAAACACTAATTTGAACTAGTTAATATGATGAAAACATGAATTCGAACTCGTTACCAAAGATAAAACACAAATTTCTACTCATTATAAAAGGAAAACACCAATTCCGGCGATGTCAACTCGTTATCAGGGAAATAACTTTTTTTTTTCGCATGGACAAATCGTTACCGGAGCAAAACACAAATTTGAACTCGTTAATAAGAAGAAAACATGAATTCGAACTCGTTACCAAAGAAAAACACAAATTTCTACTCGTTATAAAGGGAAAAACACAAATTTCCGGCGATGTCAACTCGTTATCGTGAAAAAGCCTTTTTTTCCAAAGAAGGACAACTCGTTACCAGAGAAAAACACTAATTTCAACTCGTTAATATGAAGAAAACATGAATTCGAACTCGTTACCAAAGTAAAAACACAAATTTCTACTCATTATAAAGGAAAACAAAATTTCCGGCATTGTCAACTCGTTATCAGGGAAAAAGCCTTTTTTCCAACAAGGACAACTCGTTACCAGATCAAAACACAAATTTGAACTCGTTAATAAGAAGAAAACATGAATTTGAACTCGTTACCAAAGAAAAAACACAAATTTCTACTCGTTATAAAGGGAAAACATAAATTTCCGGCGATGTCAACTCGTTATCAGGGAAAAAGCCTTTTTTCCACCAAGGACAACTCGTTACCAGAGAAAAACACTAATTTGAACTCGTTAATATGATGAAAACATGAATTCGAACTCGTTACCAAAGATAAAACACAAATTTCTACTCATTATAAAGGAAAACACCAATTTCCGGCGATGTCAACTCGTTATCAGGGAAAAACCTTTTTTCTGCATGGACAAATCGTTACCGGAGCAAAACACAAATTTGAACTCGTTAATAAGAAGAAAACATGAATTCGAACTCGTTACCAAAGATAAAACACAAATTTCTACTCATTATAAAGGGAAAACACCAATTTCCGGCGATGTCAACTCGTTATCAGGGAAAAACTTTTTTTCTGCATGGACAAATCATTACCAGAGAAAAACACAAATTTGAACTCGTTAATAAGAAGAAAACATGAATTCGAACTCGTTACCAAAGAAAAAACTCAAACCTCTACTCGTTATAAAGGGAAAACCAAAATTTCCGGCAATGTCAACTCGTTATCAGGGAAAAAGCCTTTTTTCCAGCAAGGACAACTCGTTACCATATAAAAACACAAATTTGAACTCGTTAATATGATGAAAACATGAATTCGAACTCGTTACCAAAGATAAAACACAAATTTCTACTCATTATAAAGGGAAAACACCAATTTCCGGCGATGTCAACTCGTTATCGGGGAAAAACCTTTTTTCTACATGGACAAATCGTTACCAGATTAAAACACAAATTTGAACTCGTTAATAAGAAGAAAACATTAATTCGAACTCGTTACCAAAGAAAAAACACAAATTTCTACTCATTATAAAGGGAAAACACCAATTTCCGGCGATGTCAACTCGTTATCAGGGAAAAAGCTTTTTTTCCACCAAGGACAACTCATTACCAGATAAAAACACTAATTTGAACTCGTTAATATGATGAAAACATGAATTCGAACTCGTTACCAAAGATAAAACACAAATTTCTACTTATTATAAAGGAAAACACAAATTTCGGCGATGTCAACTCGTTATCGTGAAAACCTTTTTTTTGTACATGGACAAATCGTTATCGAGCAAAACACAAATTTGAACTCGTTAATAAGAAGAAAACATGAATTCGAACTTGTTACCAAAGAAAAAAAATTCTACTCGTTATAAAGGGAAAACACAAATTTCCGGCGATGTAAACTCGTTATCGGGGAAAAGCTTTTTTCCAGCAAGGACAACTCGTTACCAGAGAAAAACATTAATTTGAACTCGTTAATATGATGAAAACATGAATTCGAACTCGTTACCAAAGATAAAACACAAATTTCTACTCATTATAAAGGGAAAACACCGATTTCCGGCGATGTCAACTCGTTATCGGGGAAAAACCTTTTTTTTCTGCATGGACAAATCGTTACCAGAGCAAAACACAAATTTGAACTCGTTAATAAGAAGAAAACATGAATTCGAACTCGTTACCAAAGTAAAAACTCAAACCTCTACTCGTTATAAAGGGAAAACACAAATTTCAAGCAATGTCAACTCGTTATCAGGGAAAAAGCCTTTTTTCCACCAAGGACAACTCGTTACCATATAAAAACACAAATTTGAACTCACTAATATGATGAAAACATGAATTCGAACTCGTTACCAAAGATAAAACACAAATTTCTACTCATTATAAAAGGAAAACACCAATTTCCGGCGATGTCAACTCGTTATCAGGGAAAAAACCTTTTTTTCTGCATGGACAAATCTTTACCAGAGCAAAACACAAATTTGAACTCGTTAATAAGAAGAAAACATGAATTCGAACTCGTTACCAAAGTAAAAACTCAAACCTCTACTCGTTATAAAGGAAAAACACAAATTTCCGGCAATGTCAACTCGTTATCAGGGAAAAAGCCTTTTTCCAGCAAGGACAACTCGTTACCATATAAAAACACAAATTTGAACTCGTTAATATGATGAAAACATGAATTCGAACTCGTTACCAAAGATAAAACACAAATTTCTACTCATTATAAAGGGAAAACACCAATTTCCGGCGATGACAACTCGTTATCATTGAAAAACCTTTTTTTCTACATGGACAAATCGTTACAGAGTAAAATACAAATTCGAACTCGTTAATAAGAAGAAAACATGAATTCGAACTCGTTACCAAAGAAAAAACACAAATTTCTACTCGTTATAAAGGAAAAACACAAATTTCCGGCGATGTCAACTCGTTATCAGGGAGAAAAGCCTTTTTTCCACCAAGGACAACTCGTTACCAGAGAAAAACACTAATTTGAACTCGTTAATATGATGAAAACATGAATTCGAACTCGTTACCAAAGATAAAACACAAATTTCTACTTATTATAAAGGGAAAACACCAATTTTCGCGATGTCAACTCGTTATCGTGGAAAAACCTTTTTTTTCGCATGGACAAATCGTTACCGAGTAAAACACAAATTTGAACTCGTTAATAAGAAGAAAACATGAATTCGAACTTGTTACCAAAGAAAAAACACAAATTTCTACTCGTTATAAAGGGAAAAACACAAATTTCCGGCGATGTCAACTCGTTATCAGGGAAAAAGCCTTTTTCCAGCAAGGACAACTCGTTACCAGAGAAAAACATTAATTTGAACTCGTTAATATGATGAAAACATGAATTCGAACTCGTTACCAAAGATAAAACACAAATTTCTACTCATTATAAAGGGAAAACACCAATTTCCGGCGATGTCAACTCGTTATCAGTGAAAAAACTTTTTTTTTCTGCATGGACAAATCGTTACCAGAGCAAAACACAAATTTGAACTCGTTAATAAGAAGAAAACATGAATTCAAACTCGTTACCAAAGTAAAAACTCAAACCTCTACTCGTTATAAAGGAAAACACAAATTTCCGGCAATGTCAACTCGTTATCAGGGAAAAAGCCTTTTTTCCAGCAAGGACAACTCGTTACCATATATAAAACACAAATTTGAACTCGTTAATATGATGAAAACATGAATTCGAACTCGTTACCAAAGATAAAACACAAATTTCTACTCATTATAAAGGGAAAACACCAATTTCCGGCGATGTCAACTCGTTATCAGGGAAAAAACTTTTTTCTGCATGGACAAATCGTTACCAGAGCAAAACACAAATTTGAACTCGTTAATAAGAAGAAAACATGAATTCGAACTCGTTACCAAAGTAAAACTCAAACCTCTACTCGTTATAAAGGAAAACACAAATTTCCGGCAATGTCAACTCGTTATCAGGGAAAAGCCTTTTTTTCCAGCAAGGACAACTCGTTACCATATAAAAACACAAATTTGAACTCGTTAATATGATGAAAACATGAATTCGAACTCGTTACCAAAGATAAAACACAAATTTCTACTCATTATAAAGGGAAAACACCAATTTCCGGCGATGTCAACTCGTTATCGGGGAAAACCTTTTTTCTGCATGGACAAATCGTTACAGATCAAAACACAAATTTGAACTCGTTAATAAGAAGAAAACATGAATTCAAACTCGTTACCAAAGAAAAAACACAAATTTCTACTCGTTATAAAGGGAAAAACACAAATTTCCGGCGATGTCAACTCGTTATCAGGGAAAAAGCCTTTTTCCACCAAGGACAACTCGTTACCAGAGAAAAACACTAATTTGAACTCGTTAATATGATGAAAACATGAATTCAAACTCGTTACCAAAGATAAAACACAAATTTCTACTCATTATAAAGGGAAAACACCAATTTCCGGCGATGTCAACTCGTTATCAGGGAAAAAACCTTTTTTATGCATGGAAAAATTGTTACCGGAGAAAAACACAAATTTGAACTCGTTAATAAGAAGAAAACATGAATTCGAACTCGTTACCAAAGAAAAAACACAAATTTCTACTCGTTATAAAGGGAAAAACACAAATTTCCGGCGATGTCAACTCGTTATCAGGGAAAAAGCCTTTTTTCCAGCAAGGACAACTCGTTACCAGAGAAAAACACTAATTTGAACTCGTTAATATGATGAAAACATGAATTCAAACTCGTTACCAAAGATAAAACACAAATTTCTACTCATTATAAAGGGAAAACACCAATTTCCGGCGATGTCAACTCGTTATCAGGGAAAAAACCTTTTTCTCGCATGGACAAATCGTTACCAGAGCAAAACACAAATTTGAACTCGTTAATAAGAAGAAAACATGAATTCGAACTCGTTACCAAAGTAAAAACTCAAATTTCTACTCGTTATAAAGGGAAAAACACAAATTTCCGGCAATGTCAACTCGTTATCGGGGAAAAGCCTTTTTTCCAGCAAGGATAACTCGTTACCATATAAAAACACAAAAATTTGAACTCGTTAATATGATGAAAACATGAATTCGAACTCGTTACCAAAGATAAAACACAAATTTCTACTCATTATAAAAGGAAAACACCAATTTCCGGCGATGTCAACTCGTTATCAGGGAAAAAACCTTTTTTCTCGCATGGACAAATCGTTACCAGAGCAAAACACAAATTTGAACTCGTTAATAAGAAGAAAACATGAATTCGAACTCGTTACCAAAGTAAAAACTCAAACCTCTACTCGTTATAAAGGGAAAACACAAATTTCCGGCAATGTCAACTCGTTATCAGGGAAAAAGCCTTTTTTCTAGCAAGGACAACTCGTTACCATATAAAAACACAAATTTGAACTCGTTAATATGATGAAAACATGAATTCGAACTCGTTACCAAAGATAAAACACAAATTTCTACTCATTATAAAGGGAAAACACCAATTTCCGGCGATGTCAACTCGTTATCAGGGAAAAACCTTTTTTCTGCATGGACAAATTGTTACCAGATCAAAACACAAATTTGAACTCGTTAATAAGAAGAAAACATTAATTCGAACTCGTTACCAAAGAAAAAACACAAATTTCTACTCGTTATAAAGGGAAAAACATAAATTTCCGGCGATGTCAACTCGTTATCGAGAAAAGCCTTTTTTTCCACCAAGGACAACTCGTTACCAGATAAAAACACTAATTTGAACTCGTTAATATGATGAAAACATGAATTCGAACTCGTTACCAAAGATAAAACACAAATTTCTACTCATTATAAAGGGAAAACACCAATTTCCGGCGATGTCAACTCGTTATCAGGGAAAAAACCTTTTTTATGCATGGACAAATCGTTACCAGAGAAAAACACAAATTTGAACTCGTTAATAAGAAGAAAACATGAATTCGAACTCGTTACCAAAGAAAAAACACAAATTTCTACTCGTTATAAAGGAAAAACACAAATTTCCGGCGATGTCAACTCGTTATCAGGGAAAAAGCCTTTTTTCAAGCAAGGACAACTCGTTACCAGAGAAAAACACTAATTTGAACTCGTTAATATGATGTAAACATGAATTCGAACTCGTTACCAAAGATAAAACACAAATTTCTACTCATTATAAAGGGAAAACACCAATTTCCGGCGATGTCAACTCGTTATCATGGGAAAAAACCTTTTTTTCTGCATGGAAAAATCGTTACCAGAGCAAAACACAAATTTGAACTCGTTAATAAGAAGAAAACATGAATTCGAACTCGTTACCAAAGTAAAAACTCAAACCTCTACTCGTTATAAAGGGAAAACACAAATTTCCGGCAATGTCAACTCGTTATCAGGGAAAAAGCCTTTTTTCCAGCAAGGACAACTCGTTACCATATAAAAACACAAATTTGAACTCGTTAATATGATGAAAACATGAATTCGAACTCGTTACCAAAGATAAAACACAAATTTCTACTCATTATAAAGGGAAAACACCAATTTCCGGCGATGTCAACTCGTTATCGGGGAAAAAACATTTTTTTCTGCATGGACAAATCGTTACCAGAGCAAAACACAAATTTGAACTCGTGAATAAGAAGAAAACATGAATTCGAACTCATTACCAAAGTAAAAACTCAAATTTCTACTCGTTATAAATGGAAAAACACAAATTTCCGGCAATGTCAACTCGTTATCAGGGAAAAAGCCTTTTTTCCAGCAAGGACAACTCGTTACCATATAAAAACACAAATTTGAACTCGTTAATATGATGAAAACATGAATTCGAACTCGTTACCAAAGATAAAACACAAATTTCTACTCATTATAAAGGAAAACACCAATTTCCGGCGATGTCAACTCGTTATCAGGGAAAAAACCTTTTTTCTTGCATGGACAAGTCGTTACCAGAGTAAAACACAAATTTGAACTCGTTAATAAGAAGAAAACATGAATTCGAACTCGTTACCAAAGAAAAAACACAAATTTCTACTCGTTATAAAGGGAAAAACACAATTTTCCGGCGATGTCAACTAGTTATCAGGGAAAAAGCCTTTTCTCCTCCAAGGACAACTCGTTACCAGAGAAAAACACTAATTTGAACTCGTTAATATGATGAAAACATGAATTTGAACTCGTTACCAAAGATAAAACACAAATTTCTACTCATTATAAAGGGAAAACACCAATTTCCGGCGATGTCAACTCGTTATCGGGGAAAAACATTTTTTTTCTGCAAAGACAAATCATTAAAAGAGTAAAACACAAATTTGAACTCGTTAATAAGAAGAAAACATGAATTCGAACTCGTTACCAAAGAAAAAAACACAAATTTCTACTCGTTATAAAGGGAAAACACAAATTTACGGCGATGTCAACTCGTTATTAGGGAAATAGCCTTTTTTCCAGCAAGGACAACTCGTTACCAGAAAAAAACATAAATTTGAATTCGTTAATATGATGAAAACATGAATTCAAACTCCATACCAAAGATAAAACACAAATTTCTACTCGTTATAAAGGGAAAACACCAATTTCCGGCGATGTCAACTCGTTATCGGGGAAAAACCTTTTTTTCTGCAAGGACAACTCGTTACCAAAGTAAAACACAAATTTGAACTCGTTAATAAGAAGAAAACATGAATTCGAACTCGTTACCAAAGATAAAACACAAATTTCTACTCATTATAAAGGGAAAACACCAATTTCCGGTGATGTCAACTCGTTATCAGGGAAAAAACCTTTTTTTCGCATGGGAAAATCGTTACGAGTAAAACACAAATTTGAACTCGTTAATAAGAAGAAAACATGAATTCGAACTCGTTACCAAAGAAAAAACACAAATTTCCACTCGTTATAAAGGGAAAACACAAATTTATGGCGATGTCAACTCGTTATCAGGGAAAAAGCCTTTTTTCCAGCAAGGATAACTCGTTACCAGAGAAAAACACTAATTTGAACTCGTTAATATGATGAAAACATGAATTTGAACTCGTTACCAAAGATAAAACACAAATTTCTACTCGTTATAAAGGGAAAACACCAATTTCCGGCGATGTCAACTCGTTATCGGAAAAAACCTTTTTTTCTGCAAGGACAAGTCGTTACTAGAGTAAAACACAAATTTGAACTCGTTAATAAGAAGAAACATGAATTCGAACTCGTTACCAATGAAAAAACACAAATTTCTACTTGTTATAAAGGGAAAACACAAATTTCCGGCAATGTCAACTCGTTATCCGGGAAAAAACCTTTTTTTCTGCAAGGAAAATTTGTTACCAGAGTAAAACACAAATTTGAACTCGTTAATAAGAAGAAAACATGAATTCGAACTCGTTACCAAAGAAAAAACACAAATTTCTACTCGTTATAAAGGGAAAACACAAATTTACGGCGATGTCAACTCGTTATCAGGGAAATAGCCTTTTTTCCAGCAAGGACAACTCGTTACCAGAAAAAAAAAACACAAATTTGAACTCGTTAATATGATGAAAACATGAATTCAAACTCCATACCAAAGATAAATGTTGGAAATAAAATTTATGTTTTGATGATAATTCATCTTATTTATTATAATGTTATCTTAACCCCATTGATGAAGTGCTGAAGCCAAGCTGTTATAGTGGAAAGCTAAAAGATGTCTAGAATCGAATGTATAAGTTTTATTAGAGTCTCGATTTTTGTATAAGTTACATCGGACAAGCAATCGTAATTAATTAGTGTGTCGTAAAATCAAAACTCGGGAATCAATTAGAAAATGGAAATCATCAAGACAAACAAACCGACTCGGAATACACACCTCCATGAAAAGGTAAGTTCGCCGAGATTCTGAGACTCGGTTGGCTTATCTAGAAGATGGAAGAACCGAGGACACAGACTCGCTTATTGAAGAATGAAGAATCGAGGCACAAACTCGCTTATGAAGATTACAAGTCGAGATCAGAAAGTTGGACTTCGTGCAAGATTGTGGTGACTCGAATCGACTTTATAGATCTTGTATGAAGACCTAAGAATCATAAGGACAATGAATTCTTAGATGATAAATGTATCATGGTGTACTCGATTAAGTCAATTGTAATCGATAAAAACCGAGTCTCGATATTTGAAGAAGAATAAAATCTCGATTAATGCTCCAAGTCGAGTTAGAAATCGATAAGATGAAAACCGACAAGGAAACTCGGTTTTATAAGTCACCATCCAACAAACTGAAAGTACAATCGAACGTTGTAAAGAAAGAAATTTCATTGGATGAGTCACTGACACAGCAGGAACGGTCAGAAAATATAACCGTTGCAAGATATACAATTCAAATCAAAGTCAGATGAACGTTGGACTTCACACTATAAATAGAAGACTTTGCACAAACAAAGAAGAGAGAATACATACAAGAATTAACAAGCAATTTGTGCACTCTATTTGAATTGTTATCATCTCTGAACTACAACAAGATCATATCTAGTATTTCTTCAAGTGTTCAAAGCTACAAAGAATTTATCAAGAATTCAACACTCTGAAGAACCACAAACAAGAATCAATTTATTGATTCTCATCCCAACTTTGATTCTATTTCAAAGGTTTAGACTGTGAAGCAAACCAGGAAGGTTTTGTCAAGGATTGTGACAATGCAATCGGGTAGACTGTGTTTGTGGTGGTAGTGGTGAAGAGGCAATCCTACCTCTAAGGACCAAGTGGTCAAGCATTTGAGAGAGCAAAGCAATTCTACCTGTTCTACAATTGTTTAGATAGTGAAGCTAGGGATTAGCCAAGGACTACTGTTTAGGACTTTTTGTGATTCACCTCAAGAAGTTCTAGTGGAATTTTCCTCCGCACCACAGGGAAGAGAGGGCGTATGTGATTACACCACCGGAACCTCTATAACATCCGCCTCATTTACTTTACGCATTTACTTATTTATTTAGTATTTAATTACAGCATTGTGATACTTGATTGTTATACATCTCACAGTCACAACTGATATTCACCAGAATTCAGTTCACAACACTCAGTTTTCATAACAGAACGACAAGATCAATATAAAGGCTAAAATTATATCCGCTGCCGGTTGACTCGGGCCACTTAAGTCGGTTTGATTTAATCTCACTTAGTCACTCAACTCCACACAAGTTTTATCCGAACCCTAACTTGTTTTAAATTCGTTTTTGGTGACAAGTTTATTCACCCCCCCTCTAAACTTGTGTCAGCCTTTCCAAGGGACCAACAATTGGTATCAGAGCAGTGTTTCTTTAACCAGATATCATTTGCTCGTTATCCTCTAGTTGTTCTTATTTGAAAGCTAAGTTTTAAATTAATCTCATCGTCGTCTTCACTCACTCACAATGGATAACAATCAATATGCAAGACAAATGCTTATGTGCAACATGGGCCAGTTTGTGAATACAAACGTCGATGCAGGCATTCTAGCAACTACTCATGATGAAATGATGGATGTACTCACCGATGGACCAATCCAGATCACCTACATGCAAACCGAAGGTGATGAGACAAGTTCGTGTTCCAAAACCCAAATCTGAATGGACCAGTGATGATCGCAAGCGAAACAATCTCAACAATGTTGCCATGGACTTTATCCTCGAGAACCCTTGACAAAGAACATGTACTTGAAGGTGAAAGAATGCACAAATCGCCAAAGAAATGTGGGACAAACTTGATTAGTTTGTGAAGGAGCAGATTCAATCAAGGAAAATAAAATTTTCGTTGCAAAGCAAAAGTTTGAGAATTTCAAGATGAAATCTGGAGAAACCATTGATCAAATGGAGACAAGATTCGATGCTATTATGGATGAACTAGATCTACTCAAGATTGAATACTCAAAGAAAGTCATCAATACTAGAATATTGAAGGCATTGCCAATGTCTTTGGAAATGAAGGTCACCTGCTATGGAAGAATCAGGAGACTTGATGTAGAAGATTCATTCAAGATCTTTTCAGATCTCGAAAGCTTATGAATTCAAAGTGAAGATTTCACAACCACAAATTTGCAATAATCAAAGCTCTGGAAGAACCAAAGACCACAAAGACTTGCAAGAAAGATCAAATGAGATTCAAGAAAACTCATCTAACAATATTCATGAGTTGGATGAAATGGAAGAACAAATGGCTCTAATGATGAGCAGAATTCAAGAATGAAGAGTGGACATCCATTCACTCAAAAGTTCATCAAAAGGACTCCCGAAAAAGAAAAGACGATGAATACCTCTGTTTCATTGCGCAAGAAACCAGGACACTATAAAGCTGAATGTCCAGAACTGGTCAAGAAGACACCACCAAAGAGAGTTGGTAGAAGAGCACTTCTTGCTGGAGATGAATCAGACTATGAAGCTGGTACTGAAAGATTGTCAGATGACACAACTTTAATGGCACACATGGAAGATCCAAATGAGGTATGTGAATCAAACTCTAAATACTCCTTAGCTCAGATTTCCATGATGAATGCATGTTTTTCGACTGCTGACTCCAATCCAAAAAATCTAGAATTAGAAGAAACTCTTGATGAATTGATGAATCAGCTAGTAACCATACAAGCTGGTTATGAATCAATCAAAGATGAAAAAGAAAGTGTACTTCTTGAAGTTGAAAGATTGAAGTCTGAACTAAAAATGTTGAAACTGACTAAAACTGATAAAGGAAAGATTCAAGATCGCTTCATCAGACAAGACAAAGAATCGAATCGTTTGCTCAATCAAGTTCAATTCATGGATTCAAATCGGAAAGCCATATGGAGACAAAATCGGGTTAGGATTTGATACAAGCAATCTTGAAGAATGGAACTAGCAAAGCCGTTGGACTGAGTACCAAAGCGGTATTAAGTTTGTAGTTGAGCAAGTTCCACTGGCGAGAAAATTGTTGAACCAAGAAAAGCCAGATCACACAGGATAAATTAGTTTTCTAAGAAGACAACTGTGTCTACCTACAAAACTAAATCAAATGGTAGATCAGCTGTATTCAATAGGAACCGACACGGCAAATCAACTGCCAGATCCACAAAAACCAATGAAGTCAGGAACCAGAAAAATTACAATCAAAACAAATCCAAGAATGTCAATCATTCAAAGATTCACACATTCAGGGGGAAAGGAAGGTTGTATCCCTCTGATGATGATTGGAATTTTACTGAATTTGTTATTAAAACTAATAATGACAATCATTCCAGACCGAAAACTTATCACAAGTTTCAGTCCAAAACTCAGCAGAGGACTAATATCAGTTCTCAGCATAAGTCACAGTACAAAGGTCAATATAGACCTCGAAGATGAAGGAATGATGGTTATCACTCCGGCTTTAATAACAAAAATCAACATGGAAACAAATTACAGTCAGAAGATCTGAGAAATCATATAAATAAGACACAATCCAAACATAGATGCTATGGGAGTGTGGCTTACATATATGAAAACAAGTGCAACAATATCCGAAGAATTCCAAAAGGATATATTCCCGAGTTGTACTTGACAATCGACCTCATGGACCCAAACTGAGTTGGGTACCTAAAAATTTTTAATTTTCATCATAGGATATATGGTACTTTGACAGTGGTTGCTCTAGACACATGAAAAAGAGCAAAAATTGTCTCAGTAATTTCGTTGAAAAGAATGGACCAAAAGTTAATTTTGGAAGTAAAGATAAACCAGGTTACACCAGAGGCTTTGGTACCTTAATCAGAAATGGACTCACAATCAAAAATGTATCCTATGTAGAAGGACTACACTACAATCTACTCAGCACAAGTCAATTTCGTGATATGGGATACAAAGTTACTTTTGATAAAGAATTCTGCGTTGTCATCAGCGAATCAGCTTATCAAGTTGTCCTAGCCGGAAGAAGGAAGGAAAACATGTATGTGGTAGATTGGACAACAGTCGTCGCTGAAAATTGTTTGCTTGTGCATACCAAATCAGAAATTAGTTGGCTATGGCATAAGAAACTGAGTCATCTTAACTTTGATGACATCAGTACACTTGTTAAAAAGCAGCTAGTCATTGGACTACCAGAGATATCATATAAGAAGGACAGCTTATGTGATGCGTGTCAACAGGGAAAACAAACAAAGGCAAGTTTCAAGACTAAGTCACAGCATTCAACAACCAGACATCTAGAATTACTACATATGGACTTATTTGGACCTATTACACCAATCAGTATAAGTGGAAAGAAGTATACATTGGTGGTAGTAGATGATTTTTCAAGATATACCTGGGTAATCTTTCTAACCAAGAAAAGTGAAACCAAGCAAAAACTCACAGAACTTCTTAAGAGACTTCAGAATTAGAAAGGAGTTTCAGTTGTAAAAATAAGATCTGATAAAGGAACTGAATTCCTCAACAGTGTGATTATTGAATATTGTGAAGAAAATGGTGTTTTACACCAACTTGCTGCCACAGGAACACCTCAACAAAATGGTGTAGCTGAAAGAAGAAACAGAACGCTCAAAGAAGCTGGAAGGACTATGATCTGTGAAGCTAAACTACTACGAAAGATATTGGGTGAAGCGATAAACACGACTTGTTACACTCGTAAGCAGAGCTCTCATGAACAAGAGACATGAAAAAACTCCTTATGAAATTTGGAATGGAAGAAAACCAAATGTTTCATACTTTCATGCGTTTGGAAGTAAATGTTTCATACACAATAATGGAAAGGATCAACTTCATGTTTTTCAACCCAAAGCTGATAAAGGAATTTTCCTAGGATACTCAAGTGTCAGCAAAGCATTCAGAGTATTGAATAAAAGGACACTCAAGCATGAAGAATCAATACATGTAGTATTTGATGAACCAAATTTTCCTGGTGAAACAACTGAAGACCGACCAGAACCAGTTCCTCAGTCTCAGTTACCAATCACACCAGAACCTGTTTCAGTTGATGTTGGAAGACTACAAATTTCAGAATGTTCAGATCAAGATCAGCCTCAGTTTCCAACTACTCAACAACTTGAACAACCTCAATCAGACTCAGTTGAACAAATTCAAGAACAAGTTTTTGAAGAATCAGTTGAACAAAATACAAATCAGCTGATAGAAACTCACACACATCAATGGATGAAAGATCATCCTGAAGAACAAGTTATTGGTGATACTCAAGCTGGAGTTCGAACAAGACATCAACTAGATGCGATGATAGCATGCTTTCTATCTCAATCAGAACCTAAAGAACTTGAAGAAGCCTTGAAAGATCCAGACTGGATATTAGCTATGCAAGAAGAACTAAATGAATTTGAGAGAAATCAAGTATGGGAACTGGTAGATAAACCAGTTCATGTCAACATCATTGGAACCAAATGGGTTTTCAGAAATAAACTTGATGAAGATGGAAATATCATTAGAAACAAAGCCGCACTAGTAGCCAAAGGATACTCTCAGCGAAGGCATAGATTTTGATGAAACTTACGCACTGTCGCAAGACTAGAAGCAATCAGACTTTTTCTTGCTTATACAGCTCACAAGAGATTCAAAGTTTATCAGATGGATGTTAAAAGTGCGTTTCTAAATGGAATTCTTGAAGAAGAAGTGTATGTTCAACAACCACCTGGATTTGAAATCAAGGATCAAAGCGATAAAGTTTTGGACTAAGGAAAGCTCTTTATGGACTTAAACAAGCACCAAGAGCTTGGTATGAAACTCTATCTCAATTTTTAGTAGATAACGGATTTATCAAAGGAACAATCGACAAAACATTATTCAGAATGAAGAATGGAGAAGATACTCTACTTGTTCAAATTTATGTTGATGATATCATCTTTGGATCAGAAAATGAACAGCTATGTGAGAAATTTGCAAGTTTGATGAAAAGCAAATTTCAAATGAGTATGATGGGAGAATTAAATTATTTCCTAGGATTGCAAGTTAAACAACTAACTGATGGAATCTTCATTCATCAAACCAAATATACAAGAGAACTTATCAAAAAGTTTGGTATGGAGAAATCTACTGGAATTTCTACACCAATGGGAACGAACATCAGATTAGATGAAGATAAAGAAGGTAAAGATATTGATCAAACACTCTACAGAAGGATGATTGGAAGCTTACTCTATCTTACAGCAAGTAGGCCAGACATATCTTTTACTGTTGGTGTTTGTGCAAGATTTCAGTCAAGACCAAAGGAAAGCCATCTCACAGTTATGAAGAAAACTTTGAAATATCTAAAAGACACAGATGGAGTTGGTATTTGGTATTCAAAAGAAGGAGAATTCAAGCTAATTTCTTACTCAGACTCAGATTATGTTGGATGCAAAGTGGACAGAAAAAGCACTTCAGGCACATGTCAGTTATTAGGAAATAGACTTGTGTCATGGTTTAGCAAGAAGCAAAACTCAATCTCAACTTCAACAAACAGGTTTGAATATATAGCAATTGGAAGTTGTTGTGCTCAAGTTTTATGGATCGAGACAACAATTAAGAGACTATGGGATAGAAGAAGGAACAATTCCCATAATGTGTGATAACACAAGTGCAATTGCAATTACTGATAATCCAGTTTTACATTCAAGAACAAAGCACATTGATGTTCATCACCACTTTATTAGAGATCATGCAGAGAAGAAGGATATAACAGTTCTTTATGTACCTACTGAAGATCAGTTGGCAGACATCTTCACTAAGCCACTGGACAAAGAGAGATTTGCAAAATTAAGAACTAAGTTGGGAATAATCAAAGTCAGTTAAGCCAGAGATTCGTCAAGGGGATTAATCTTTGTTATGCTGGGTGCGCTCACTTAACAGATTAGTCATTGACATCAACAATCTCAAACTGACAAATTGGAAGAATTTGACAAAACTAAATAAATTGATAGGAACTGAATTATTTATAAAACTGACCTCAGCATCAGTTTTCATTTTATTCAAATTTGGTCAAAAGTTGATAAGATAGAATCAACAGCAGTTATATCACATTAAATTGCCACAGTTCTTTTTGTCAGGACTTCGTGTGTACACCCCACGATTGTCAGAAAGCAGTACATGTATCGGTTATCAAAACCATCATGGAATTTGAAAAGTTGTACCATTCAACCGCCAGAATATCCCACCTATTTATTCAATCTCTGTTCACACTATTTTTCTTTTTAAGAAAAACAGACTCTTTTCAAACCTACCCTTCAAAATCAAATTTCTTTGTGTTCACACTCAAACATGGCCACCGCAATTGATTCGAAAAGATAGATGATTAATCACAGAGCTGGATGAACTAACACTCGAAATGTATGAAGCTAGGTGTCAAAACACTCTATTAGCCAGCTGTATACGAGACAAAATCGAAAAGCAACTAGGATTGAACAACATTCTCGAAGTTCGCTTCAAAGAAAAATGAGATGTGGAAGGCATTTTGCGTTTTGGCAAAATATGTGATTGATTCGAGGACTCCTTGATTACTCTGATTCGTGGAGATCGCATTGTGTTCAATGAAAGAGTTATGAGATCACTCTTTGGGTTATAAATACAAACAAAGAACTTCAACAGAGTTAGCAACCCTACCATTGGAGAAAGAGGCTTTTTCGCAATGATTACTTAAATCTACGAACCAATCGTACACGGTGTTCATGTCGACAAAATCAAGCCGGAATTTGGACATCTCAGTAGATGGCTCAGCAAACACGTCATTGGAAAATCCAAAGGGATCAATATACTTTCGGAAGAAAATATTTTACTGATGAACATAATCTGGGAGAACATAGAATTTAATTGGGCAGGTTATATAGTCAATCAATTCAAGAAGCAATATTTTGCTGAATTAGAAAGTATGGCAAAAGCTCAAGCTGAAGGACAAGTAACTGATGGTAGATTCCGACTGAAGAAAACTCTTAGTAGAATCATTCAATTTTATTTGGAAAGAATTAAGGAAGGAAATCAAGCAAGAGAAACTGTGACATCAAAGGAAATCACAGAAACAACTTTCCAACATGAAGGAAAACAGTCAACTGTGTCTCAGCAGCAAACTGAACACAGAGGGACCAAGTGAAAATCAGTATCCACAAAAGAAAGATCAGTTGTAAGATGCTTGTACCCTGAAATCTCAAGTGAGATAGCACCTACTGAGGGGGAACAACAATTGACAACTGAAGATACTCAAGAGAATGTCACTGCTAACCTTACTTCTCAAACACAACAGCAGTCCGTTCAACAAACGGCACTAGTCTTCGAAGCTGACAAAGTCATAAGGCTGATGAAAATGAAACTTCAACCAGAAGATTCTCGTGATGCCAGTTTACAGACTGAAGAAAAATCACTCTTGGAGAAATTGGAAGTGATAGATCTTTATTCTCTGTTTCCTATTAAGGAATTTCTTGACAATTGTTTCAAAAGGTTCACTGAGTTAGCGAAAAGAAGAGAATCAGGCACGTCATCTAAAGACAGTTCCCAGAAAATGGATGATGATGATCATGATAGGCCAAGAAAAGAAGCTGATGATTGTTAAGGGTGTTTTTATATGTTTTATAAGGCTATATTTTATGATAATTTCCCCCGTATTTGTATTAATTGCATAAGAAAATAAGTGTTTAGATGGAAATATTGAGCATGAGGTGTTTCTAATAAGTTAATCGCAAAATTAGTTATGCGTTTTATTGATGAATTTATATTTAATTGGACATTATTACATTTTGCGATATTTTAATTTATCGAGCTCGTTTTATTGATGAATTTATATTTAATTGGACATTATTACATTTTGCGATATTTTTTTATGGCGCCATGGGTTGTTATAGATGCACAAATTCAAAGAGCTCATTCAACGGGACAGAGGTGATTCAAAGATGATCAAGTCGGATTTAATTAAAGAGGAAGAGATAAAGATGAAATCGATTGATGGGTTGATAAAGATGAAGAAATCAAGGAAGAGATAAAGATGAAATCGATTGAGGATGATGAAGAAATCAAGTTGTGATCCCAAGTCAAGTCCCGTCCAGGCTGGACGAGCGTCCACCATCTCCAAACGAGCTTCCATTTGAGAAATTTCATACAGAGAGTTTGGACGCCGAGTGGGACGGGGCGTCAAGCAAGTCCAAATCCATCCGGACGGGCATTCGAAAGTATGGACGGGCGTCCTTCGCCGACTTTAGCGCCGCCTTTGTTTTTATATATATACAACGCGTTTTCTCTACCTTAAGGATACCATATACTCATTATTCGAAACCCTAAACCTAGTGGCGGCTTTTAGGCTGCGTTTTTACTTCTTTTATTCCGTTTTTATGCTCCAAATTCTAGATTAAAAGTAGCGAGTTTTATGTTAGTTTTTCCTGCAATTTCGAGTTTCCAGAGGATGTTGAGAGGCTAAGCTTCATCAAACGAGCATTGTGAAGCCATCCAACACGTTTTGATTCCGTTTCTGCGATTATATTGTGACTTTTATCTAAAGTTGTTTCCTTTATCATTGTTTATATTGTTTAATTGCAATTGTATCGAAAGACTTGCATGTTATGATTGTTTTATGTTGATGAAAATCTCTATAAACCTTAGATCACCATGATAAGGAATAGTTGTTTAATCTATCATAACGAGAGTTTAATAGGTTAGATTGCTAGGTTAAAGTTTACACCTTTGATTAGTAAAATCTTTAATCTTAGATCGAGAGATATAGATTAATAGGTGAATTACCTAAGAAATTAGGGTTCATGTTTTAGACAAGGTGAAATCACAACTTGGGTAGAAAACGCAATATAATCGAGATAGGAATTGATACTTGTTAGGATAGGTGGATCAATCGCTCGTTTGTTCGTTAAAACTTGAATTTAATCTCGTGAAACTTGAATTGTCTAGATTAGTTACTTTTATTTCATATTAGTTTAAGTTTAATAGTTCGCAACCCGTATCTTTCCTGGCTTTAGATCATATCTTCTGTCCAGTTTTACGTTTTAGTTAAGTTTGTTTTCAGTTCCGTTTAGTTTTATCCGCTGTTTAGATTAGTTTTCGTGACATAATTTAATTAGACAAAAACTAGGGTTAACAATCGCTTGATTCCCGTAAGATTGACCGGTATCAACCTCTATACTACGATCCTTATACTTGAGGAAAAACCGGATTTATAAATATTATTACTTGTTTGTTTCTGTTAATAAAATCCGTGACAAGTTTTTGGCGCCGTTGCCGGGGAACCGGACGGTTGCCTAGTTTTTGTTTTTCGTTTTTCTTGTTTATATTTCGTTTTAATTCCTGTTTTTAGTTGATAATCGTTTAGGTTATTAGGATATTAGGGTTTTAGTTTAGGGTTAAGGTTCTTCTTTCTCTTGTGATTAGTTTTCTTCTCTTCTATCTATCTGTCTCTGTTCTTTTCTCTGTTTTTCCTTACCCCCCCTTTCTTTTCTGCAAATTTTCTGCTTCTGTTCTAGTTTTCCCGCTACCAAACGGGCGTCTGGGATCTTGGACGCTGTCGGCCCGCTGGAAAATTTTCAATCTGTAGCGTTTCCACTCACTTTTTAGACGCAGCGCCCATAAAATTTGGACGCCTGTTCAAGTTTTTCGAAGACCAGGCAGCGTTTGGGCATCCGAACGCCCGTCCAGTCCAAAAGTTGGGCAGACACCCGTCCAAACCTTTGGACACCCATCTGTTTCATCTTTTCCCTTAATAATCATGTTTCTTTTTCTTCCTTTCCTTTCTTTTCTTTTATTAGGCTTTTAATTTTTAGTTTAGGCTTTTAATTTCTTAGTCTTTAGGTTGCTTTCACTTGTTTTTGGTCCGGTTTATGCAAACTCGGAGTCAAAAGGGACCATTACTATACACCCCCGACCCCGAGCGAACCGTAGTCCGGCCAAACAGGCGGATTTTCCGTTCTGTGGTTCTGGCAAACAGAGCCGAGCAAGATCTTGAGGATCAGCTAGCCAAGGAAATCACTGATTTTGTAATAATGGCTGCTAATGATAGACGTACGTTGGCAGACTACGCCATGCCTGGCGCAGTCACAGTCAACCCGGCTATTGTCATTCCACCATCATGCACCGCATGCACTTCGAGCTAAGGCCGGGAATTATTCAGATGATGCAGCATGCATCTATTTTCCACGGTTATCAATCAGAGAATCCCCATACTCACTTACATACGTTCTTAGAGATATGCGGTACCACACGCATCCAATGAGTAAGTGAGGATGCCATTAAACTGAAACTTTTCCCATTTTCTCTAAAGGGAGAAGCTAAGGAGTGGTATACTTCTCTCCCCTCTGAATCTATTACCACCTGGGCCGAACTCAAAAGGAGTTCTTGAGTCAATACTTTCCACCTTCAAAAAAGCAGCCCATTGTTTAAACGAGATTTTCACTTTCTATCGAAAGAGAATGAATCCTTTTTCGAGTGTTGGAAAAGATTCAAGTCCTCGCTTAGAAAGTGTCCCCACCATGGCTTGCCTTTGCAAAGGCAAGTCAACACTTTTTTTAGTGGATTGACCGAGCTTACAAAAGGCATGGTCAATAGTTCATCATCTGGTGGGGCGTTTCAAGAAAACGCTTTGATGAGGATGGGCCTTTGTTTGAGGTGAGTAATTTAGGGGTGATTCCCTAATAGGTAGAGAGTTAACTGGACCGTGATCTCTCTTACCACTCGGTCTTGCTTGATTTCGTCGAAAATTTGGAAATAGGGTAATTTCCTAAGACTTCCTTGCCGAACAACGGAATCTGAATTCACTCAGAACAGAAGGGTTTTAGCTAAGAACAAATGGCGGATTCATTACAAAGCAGAAAATAGGGGTGATTCCTCAGACCTTTTTGCGAGACTAACGGCATCTTAATTTATTCAGAAAGAACTTTTGGCAGGATGCCTCCCATAACTTATATCCTTTGGGGATTAAAGCAAACCTCTAGGTCATTTCAGAGTCATATTTTAATATGTGGACTTGACCAGAATGTTGATAAGTCTTTTGTAGACTTGGCATCAATATTAGTAAAGTATTATGTAGATTAGTGTTTGTGAATGGTGACATCAAAGCAGCTTGGAAACAACATGGGTGTGTTATCCAAGTCGAGTCGACATGCCATCGGGATTCATTCTAAAGGATTTGATTCGCTCAAATTCTCGAGAATCAATCATTGGCAATCCCATCCATTCACCTGGTTAAGATATCCTTGCATTTATGCAACATTCAACGATGTAGTCTACCCTACCTCTCAGGAATGGTTATCTAAACCTGCGGATGAATACTAAATGGGATGTTTAGTGAATCCTCAAGTCTCTTCGGGAGAATGATAAATAATATGTTGGTATATTCAGGTGCAAACTAGAATATAAGTGATGACACTGATTCTGACTTTAGGTCAGATTAAAGATGATCATTAAGTCGATTTTGTCCTCAGTGTTAAATCAAAGGCATATTGAAATCGTACCACCGGATTAGATGGAAAGGCGACGTTTCGATCCCAAAGATTGACTCAAGACGCCAACCTACCTGATCAGTGTACCAAGTCACATGGTATTCGGATTCTAAGTACGCACCGGGTCACTAACCTACCCTGCGGCGGCACACTCCGGTCGTGCTTAGAAGGATGAATTACTAAGATGCGCTTGGAGGGTACAGATTAGAGGGATACGTCTCGCTTGTTTGAGCAAGTGGGAGAATGTTGCAGATATAGATATAAAGGGTGTGCTCTAAAACAATTAATCCACTAGCCTTTCGTGCAAGTGGGAGATTGTTAGGTGTAGTGCCCGAAAGACAATTATATAATTGTTTTAGGACAAAATTAATAATTCATCTTATTATATGCATGTGTGCGTATAATTAAGACACTACTGAAAACCCTAAGTACCTCGTTTATGTAATCACTTAACTCAGTGTATGGCAATACACAAGAGGATTGAGTTAGTGAGATGTACTTAAAATTAACTTAGACTGTAGCGATTATTAATCTGAGTACGGGTCTCATGATTAATTTGCTATTAATGCGCCCAAAACACTTTTAGGTGTGTGTGAGTCTTATCCGGATCATCGATAATAGGGTACCTAGTGGGGCATTTATATATGATGATAATCATATAGAAATTTGGACCGATTTGATTTGAGTTCTTGATATAATTCCGTGATCAAGAAGTCTTATCGAATCACAAGATGATCATATATGGATTAATCTCAATCCTGAGGTGATCACAGACAACTGTTTAGACTAGGGTAGTGTTTGATGTGTTAGTTAGGATCACTTCGTAGTATGTGGTCCAACACTTCTCGTTGGCTCTATTCTGGGATGAGTGAGTAGTCTGTGCTATCACAGATATGGAATCCATTCCTTCCCTCAAGAAGTAGACAGACAGTTCCCTTATTTGTTAGCCCTAAGAAAATGATCGATCCCGGGAGTTCATGTTAGACTAATTAGCTACTAGTCCGGTATGTGAACTAATTGATCACCAGGGGGTTAATGGTAAATAAGGATAATATGTTTCGAGAAGGTTTTAGGGAAATATCCCGACTCGAAATGAACAGTCTATGGAGGATTCACCCGTATGTAATGATTATATCAGTGGACGCTTATCAACTCATGGTTGAGTGTAAGTTATCTATATTCGGCAGAGTTCAGTTTCGGGTTTATGGTGGTGTAATCCCGGAATTATTAGATTGAATATAATTGTTCGGTCTGACGAATAATTTTATTTAATTTATTGTAGCTACTGAATATGGGTCCATGGTCCCCGACGTGGCTCCTAATATAGCATATAGGTTTTCTCGTCGTTTCACCTCAATTATAATTAAATAGTTGGATTGGACTATTTAATTGATATGTGGATTAATTGTTTAGTTGGACTAGATAATTAAATACACGGAAAAGAGTTTTTTCGTGGACTCGGCCCAATGTGTCAAAAATGCATGTAGGCCTATTTTTTCTAGGGTGGGGCGCATTTTATGTTGATTAATTATTAGGAAATTAGTTTTCTTAATAAATAATAAGACATGTGATTAAATTATTTATGTGTTAAATAATTTAAGGAAAAGAAAATCTTTTGTATATCCTTATTAATTTGGGAATATTCTAGATTTATCTTTTTAAGGAAAAGGATTAATATGATTGATTTTGTATTAATTAATTAATCTTTGGAGGACAAGGATTACTCTCCTATATGAAGAGAGTTCTCCCAAGCCTAAATCACATCACAAATTTTCGACTTTTGGGAGTATTGGAGCTTAGAATTTTCGGCTCCTATACTTGGGTTTGAGTTTTAGAAAAACTTCGGGTTTTTCTAAGGTAGCATATCGAGGAGGTCAAGCGGCTTGAATCACCATCCACTTGGTGTTGCTTGGAGATACATGTCGGAAGACGGTGGCTTCTCAATTCTTGGATCTTGGATCTCGGATTGTTCTAGACGTTTATTCACAATAAACCGGTAAGCAATCTAACCCCCTCGTAGGTTTAGATCTATTTATTTATGTATTTTGGTTGTTAGATCTAGATCTTGTACTTTCCGCTGCGTAATCGGGTGGATCTATGATCCATCCGGCGATATTACATCCTACGATTGTCAGCAATTATTAAGTATCCCTGGTGTTTGGTAGAGGATTTTAATCAAGTCACAGAGTAGGAAGACAACAAGGGTGGTCGTCCACTAGATAGTATAAATGTCGATAGCATAAGACATAAGATACAAACCTGTGACCTGGTGGGCATACACTATCATAGGCCTAGATTTACTTGGACCGACCATCTATACAAAAGTACTCCGATTCGTGAGAGATTGTACCAAGCCAGGTGTACAACCTCCTAGTTAACTTTCTTCCCTGAAGTTACTCTAATGCACATGCCTAAAACACACATTGATCACTGCCCGTTACTACTCTAGCTGGTCCAACAGAGGAATAAGCGGAGAGGCCCTCCTCCATTGATCTTTCAAAATGCTTGGTTTGATCACACTGAGTTTGCGAGTTTTGTGAAGGAAAATTGGGAGTCGAATGATCCAGACTTCGGTTTAGTAACTAAATGTTTTATGATGAGGACTCTTCAAAGGAATAGGTCGCATTTTGGCAACATCTTTTAAAGGAAGTCTAAATGTCTGAACCGTTTAGCAAGTATACAAGAGTCCTTATCAAGCTACCCATCATCTTATTTGGTGACTTTAGAAAAGCAATTTATGGGGGAATATCATGAGATTTTGATTCAAGAAGAAAATTTTTGGCATTAAAGATCGAATTTGCATTGGCTTGTGGAAGGAGAGAAACACACATTTTTACCATATATATTACGGCCCTCAAAAGGAAACCAAAAACTAAAATCACTTCATTAAAGCATGCGGATGGGAGCTGTAGTATAGATGAGAGAGAGCTACATGGAATAATGAGGGATTTCTTTGTCAATCTTTATTCAAGAGAAGACGACCAACATACATGTAATTGCTGTTTTGAGCTGCCTACTTTGTGTAATCAAGATATTAATCATTTTAATAGGCAGATATGCAAGTTGGAAATTGAGGTTTCCTACTTTGATATGGGGACTTATAAGGCTGCTGGCCCGGATGGCCTTCATCCTATATTTTACAATAAATGTTGAGGAGTAATTGGCAGCTCGGTTATATCCTTTGTCAAGCAGAAGTTTGAAACAACCAACTTCCCACCTGAAATGAACGAGGTACTTATTATTCTAATACCCAAAATTGATCATCCAGAGAACCCATCACAATTCTGTCCAATAGCTTTAGCTAATGTGATTATCAAATTGGTCACCAAGGTCATTGAAAACCGAATGCAGAGTATCATTGGGCAACTTGTCAACACCACCCCGAGTGCATTCATTCTAGGAAGAGGAAGTTCAGAAAATATATCTTTAACACAAGAGGTTATTCATTGGCTTCACTTCAAGAAGACAGGTAAAAAAAGGTATATAGCCATCAAAATTGATCTAAAAAGCGTACGATAGAGTGAGTTGGGGATTTTAAAGAATTTGATTCAGAAGATTGGGATGTCAAAACAAATGCAAAAGCTTCTAATGCACTACATTACTTCCTCATGACTTTCAGTCCTTTAGACTGAAGAGAAACTAGAATCCTTCACTCCTAGCCATGGTCTTCGCCAAAGGGACCCCATGGCTCCATACTTTTTTGTACTCTGTATGGAAGTCCTCTGCTAAAAAATTCAAGTTGTAGTTAATCAAGGGCAATGGAAACCGATCTAGTTGTCCATACAGGGCCCTCCAATCTCACATATATTTTTTGCGGATGACCTTCTCCTATTTGGAGAATAAACTAAATCATCGGCTAAGGTTATGGAGGATGTTCTTAAAGATTTTTGTACCTGCTCCAGCCAAAAGGTTAGTACATCTAAGTCTAAGTTCTTTACTTCCAGAAATGTGGGGCATGGTGTAATTAATGCTCTATCATAATGTCTTCAAATGACACACACTAGAGATTTAAGTAAGTACTTGGGAGTGCCACTGCTTCAAGGTAGAAACTGTGTCTCTCATTTTACGTATATTGCAGATAAAATGGAGAGGAAATTGGTCTTTTGGAAGATGAATAGTTTATCTCGAGCAGGTAAATGGATCATTATACAGAGTTCTCTTGCATCTAAGTCTAATTTCTTTACTTCCAGCAATGTGGGGCATGGTGTAATTAATGCTCTATCATAATGTATTCAAATGACACACACTAGAGATTTAGGTAAGTACTTGGGAGTGCCACTGCTTCATGGTACACACCAGATATCTCATTGTCCATACAAGGCCCTCCAATAGCACATGTATTCTTTGCAGATGACCTCTTCCTATTTGGAGAAGAAACTAAATCATCGGCTAAGGTTATGGTGGAAGTTCTTAAAGATTTGTGTACCTGCTCAGTACATCTAAGTCTACGTTCTTTACTTCCAGCGATGTGGGGCATGGTGTAATTAATGCTCTATCATAATGTCTTTAAATGACACACTAAAGATTTAGGTAAGTACTTGGGAGTGCCACTGCTTCCTGGTAGAAAACGTGTCTCTCATTTTACGTATATTGTAGATAAAATGAAGAGGAAATTGGCCTCTTGGAAGATGAAGAGTTTATCTCGAGCAAGCAAATGGATCATTATACAGAGTTCTCTTGCCACCCAGGCATATTAGATGATGCAGACCACTCTCTTACCTATTACTATGCTAAATAGTTTGGAAAGAACGTGCAGAGGATTTTTCTTGGGGGATGATGAGAGTGGACACAAAATGCATACCATAGCCTGGGATATATACTATCTCCCGACCCAAGGATGTAGGAGGTATGGGCTTTAAAAAAATTATCAAATGAATGTTTCCCTCCTGGGAAAACTGGTTTAGGATTTCATCATGCAGAAAATCACTCTGTGGGTTCAGGTCTTATCGTATAAGTACAAGAAGCTATCTCCCTCGGCTTGGGTGCTCTCCGACCTGGAGGTATATTTGGAAGGCATTTGTACAACTCCTAGGGGAATTGAGGCAAGTCAAGAGGGATATATTTGGATGAAGGATCCTAAAGGTAAATACACTATGGCCTCGAGTTATGGGATACATATGCATGAATCCGAAGCTATGGTGGAGGTGGACATCCGGGACATGATTTGGTAACTCAAAGGCCCTACCAGAGGGAGCTATCTTTTGTGGACAATAGCCCATGAATATCTCCCAGTGAACGAGATGCTCTATGTAAGACATGTTAGCGATGATCATTCATGTAGCATCCAAGGGAGGAGGTAATGAGTCTATTTTACACGCTGTAAGAGACGCGCCTTAGGCTAGGAGCGTTTGGGACCATTGTGTACCAGCTGAGGGGAGAAACTTTTTTTTGGTACCAGAAATGTGTAGGAATGACTACAGCTGAATTTAGCATGGAGAGAGCACAACCCCTTTACCACAAATAAGTGGCGCTATATGTGGAGCGAAACAAATTAAGGTATTTGGAGTTGTAGAAACAAGAGGCAGATTCACGGCCATGGAGAAGAGAGACCTCCGGCCTATATTTTTCTTGTGAATGTAGTTGAACGTGCTGCGAAACTTAAGTCGACATGGTGTATAGATCGGTTCATATTATCTGCGTTTCGTTTTCTCGACTTGTTTGTAAAATTTTTATGGTGCCTCGTCAGTAGGCTTGGTTAATAAAGTGATCCGTTCTAAAAAAAAATCAAGTCAATTTTAGAGCTATTACAATCTTTAAAAATAAAAATGTCATCTATATTTATGGACTTTATAAAAGATGGAGTCTAATTTTAAGCTATTACAATTGCTCTAAGTACTATTTCACCTTAACAAACTTTCGGAGGTGAATTCAATAAACCAACTTAATTCATTAGTCTATCCGTATAGGTCTAAACAAACATGTATTAAAATTCTTTTCAAATCTCAAACTAACTTGAAAATCCGGCCTGCTTAAGAAATCGAATCTATTTCTAATCACCTTTTCTAGGCGGTTTTGATATCTGTATTACTGTATATATTCCTACACGTTTTGCAATTCACATATATAAAAAATTGTATTAATTTAATTCATTGATTAGCTACTTCAATGAAAAAAATTAAGAATAATTAACAGGACATAATTTGTCAACAAACTGAAGAAATCTTGCACAATTCACATCCTTCCAAAAGTTGGGTGTAACGTCCCGTTCCCGGATACCGAGTGCTTACCCGGAAAATAAACGTTTGACACGTATAATATTAATTAAATCAATATTATACGTAAGCCTCTACAACGTCGTATCGAGTTTAGCATTAACGGAAGCTTAAAAGACTCGGGTACATTTTTTTATACAAGATAAGAATAGAAATACAAACATACTAAAAATAGAGAAGATCTTACACCAAAGATCACTTGTATCTTACAACCATACGAAGTCTTAAAGAAAGAAAATTACAACAAGTATATTACAGGAAACCAAAGGAAAGTACAACATGTCTTGAAAAACAAAGTACAACATAATATATTACATAGTTTAAGAAACAACAAGGAAAAGTCTATCATAACATATCAAGCATGATCACATATCATCTTCAAAGTCCTCGTCAAACTCTTGCTCAACCTATTCATATTCTCAACCCTAAACACGAAGAAACATGCATTTGAGTTATGTACAAAGGTACATAGCAAAAAAACAAAAGCTATTGCATTAATTAAGTTTTATAAAGAAAGATTTACATAATTATTAAGTTATCTTTATATAACCGACTCAATTCTAGGGTTCACTTCATGTTCATCAACATGGCGTGACTAACCATTTCTAACTTAACTCAAGTTTGTTACACCGGCATTCAAGGGCACAACGCATGTTGCTACTCACCACGAAGTATCGTTTGCAACCTATTAGTGGATCACACCAATAGCCACGGGTTAAGACCCGATAGTGTACACGTTCAGCGAAGTCCCTTTATCTTTTAGCCGCTTATAGGCCAATAGAGTTATTCACTTTATTTGACCGCCCACACATCGCGATATAGTCAAGTGCCTTACCAAGAATGTTACGATGTTTAGTCTTTTACTACACACTTATGTAAGTTATTAGTCATTAACTAGCCACCTAAGTGTTTTCAAGGTAAAAGCTCACTTAAAAACTCTACTCCCTCACTTAGACTCTAGACACAACACCCTGGGCACATACACATACATTGATGAATACTAATTCATCAAAGCACAAGCCAATCATACTCTTTTGACGGTCCCGAACTTCAACTCTATGGAAGAATACATTCGGTTCCGGAACTAGACGCATCAGAAGCTTAATTAAGGCTTGTTCATGTTCCTGTTCATGTTCATGTAATGTTATTAAGTCAAGAAACCACATTTAAAACCGATCCCATAGCTTAAAACAACTTCTTCTCAAAAAACTGGGACCAATGCGTGAGCATTGATCGACCAGAAACTTGCTGATAGTTTCTGTTCTGCCAATGCATGCACATTTCACCTGCTAAAATAATTAATTTGCTCTCGTATTTAGCAATGCGTGCGCATTCTCTGGAATGCATGCGCATTGCACCTACTCAAACTAAAGCATGACAACCTGTAACAGCAATGCGTGTGCATTGCTAGCCAATGCGTACTCATTCAACACAGAAAAACCCTAAACTAGGTTTTCCCTACACTTTACGATTTATAATTAATTCCAAACATGTTTATCACCAATTTAGACACCAAAACCGTAGAAAAACAACACTTCATCAACATATATCATCATGCACGTGTAAGGTAACACTTTTCAATGAATCTAAGCATCAAAACGTCCCAACACCAAGCTCTAACTTTACCAAACCATAACTAAAGCAATAGAGAAGATTTTCTTACTTGATCAAGCTCAAGCAAAGCAAAACTTGCAGAAAATATGCGGTACAACTCCAAACTTCGACAAAAAACCTATTTGATCCATAACCAATTCAAGGACTAGTTAGGATCAAGGTTTCTAACTATATAGAACTACGAACCACACACTTTATTCAACCCAAACATGATCAAACATGAAGAAAACCAGATTTAGGGGGCTATTCTTATACCTTGGTAAAACTTCAAACTTTTAGTATCAACACGATCCTCGTCCTCTCACGATTCCGGCGTTCTACTTTGATCTGAAAACGGAGTAGTATCGTGTGAGAATTGGTAGAAAGTCTCCTTAGCCTTTCTTTTGCTCTCTAGGTTCACAGAGTTCAAACTTGGGGAAATTAGAACGTTTCTGACAACTTCCCATTAACTAGGAAGTTTTATTTCTCCAAAATAAACTTCCTTTGTTAATTACCATCAAAATCCTATTAATTACTTTTAATTCCAATTAAATCCCCATTAATATATATACATATTTATTTTGAAAATATATATGCATTTATACCTATTTATAAAACTTTAAAATCCATAAAAGAAATAAATATAATATTTCGTTCTCGCAAATTGACACGTCTGTCCTTTCTCAAGAATCAAAATATTACATTAGGCTAAATCCATTAACTTTCACATATCTTGGCTATAAAAAATTAGCTATTCATCTTCGTGTCAAGAACACAAGCATCAGATATATCGAATTCCAATGGAATCTTAGGTAAAGAAAAAAAAGTACTGATTTTATAAACATATGAAGAAAAATCCGATTTCCGAAAAATCTCCGTCTAAATCTTAATAGAAATTCATCACGGATGATTGCGAGTGAGTAATCAGAAAAACTTTATGTATCTAGGGTAATCTATGGCTAAAGAAAAATGAAAATCGCAAGAGCGCCCCCTTGTTCATATGCTATAAGTGTTGGAAAATAACACAGTCACCCGACTTCGGGTCAAAACCCGCTTTATAATTAAAATTGGGCTTCAGGGTCCGTTACGCGCGCATGAGGTATGGGGCACTTGCCTCCAAAAACAAAGTAAATCATCCGTGTCACGGTTTCGATCTGAAGCATGCCCTTAGTCATGATAACGTATAACCCCAAGTGCATGTGCATTAAAAAAGAAAAACCGACTTCCCATAAATGTATTGTGAGAATTGACTTTTGAAAGTGGGTTTTTAACTTCGGAACAAACTTTTCAAAAGATTGATTCAGCATGGTGTATAATATGTGTGATGCACCGGTAAAAACGTCGTGATACAAAATAAAGGCTCCCTACAAATATCGCCGGCATGAATTTAAAAAAGGGGTAATGAGGCCCACGGACAAAAATATTTCAAAAATTAAAGGATAGGACAAGTTTCAAAAATTGATGCATAAGGACAAAAATGTAGTCAAAAAGACTGTTATTGTAATATTTCGATTTTCGGGAAAGGGACATACGTGTTATTTTGTGAAAACAAAATATTATTATTCTTACTTCTTTTATTGGAGTTAGGTTTTTGTGGATAAATATATATATAGTCGAAATATGTATATATATTTGGGAAAATCTAATTATTTAATAATAAGGGAAGAATAATAAGAAATTATTATTTTTGGAATTTGTCTACTTAAGGAAAATAAATCCCTTAGTTCTATAACCAAAAAGAAATCATAAATTTCTTCCTACGTACAAGAGAGGTGCCGTTTGAAGCAATTAGGGCTGAGAGGTTTGTCTTCCAGTTTCTAAGGCAATTCTTAACGGTTTTCAAAACGAGAAACGGAATCTGCGGGAAAGGAGGATCAATTTGATAGCAAAAGTTCAGAGTTTTGTAAAGGTATGAGTTTTAGCTCTAGAGGCGGTTTTGATCAAAGTTGGTGTTTCAGATCTCCTAAATTCATAGAGTTGTTGAGTTCTATGTTTGTGATCAAGTCTAATCCAAGTTTGGGGTTGATCAAATAGGTTGAGTGAAACTTTGGAAAGTGCTGCAAATTTTCTGAAAGCTTTGGTTTGGATTAGCTTGCTAAAAGGTAAGAGGATCTTCCTACAATTTAATTATGGTTTATTAGGTTTCGTTTTAAGGTTTGAGATGATTATTATGCTAGAAATCGTACATTCGTATTGACTAAGGATCTACAGTTTTTATGATAGATAAAAATTGTGTTTTTATGCCTTTTTTCGAGTATTATGATGTTGAACAAGTTTGAGAACGATTAGGGATCGACTAGGGGTCAAAAACTGAGTTTTTGGAAGTTGCCGCGCTTGGTGCGGACGCACTGAAAGACCTGAACGTGTATTTTTACATTCAGAGAGTTACTGCGAGCGCACTAGATCCGGTGCAAGCGCCTTTGGAGCCAGATCTTGGGCGCGACCGACCCAAAGGCATGCACATAATCGGACGAGCGCGAGTCGAGTTTTACGCATGAGGCTCGGGTGCGTGCTCACTGAACCTAGTGTAGGCACACTGAACCTCCTTTTTGATGAATAAGTTGATTTTAAGCTATGGTATGAGTTTTAAATGTTGTTCTTTGATCTTATAACATTAAATAAGCTTGAACAAGCCTTGATTGAGCTTCCAATTTGTTTAGTTTCGGCACCGGGTGTACTCTTAAAGGGAGTTGAAGTTCGGATCCATCGGAAGGGCATGAAAGGGCTTATGCTTTGATGAATTAGAATTCATCAATGTCTGTGTATGTGCTAGGGCTTGTCCGTATCTAGGGGTCTAGATAAGAGAGTAGTATATATGAGGGAGCTTACTTGAAAACACTTAGGTGGCTAGTTAACAACATAATAACAAACATACTTGTGTAGTAAAAAGATTAAACATCAATCCATTCTTGGTAAGGCACAAGTCTATATCGCGATGTGTGTGCATTCTGAAAGTGAATAACTCTGTAAGTCTTTGGACCCTACGTACAGAGGAACATCACCCCGTAAGTCGGTGACCTTACGTATAGAGGGACTTCACCGAACGTGTACGCTATCGGAGTCTACCATACTAGACTTCCGTGGTTATTGGCGTGATCTACCAATATGTTGCACCCAGTTACTTCATGGTGAGTAGCACCATGCGTAGTGCCCTGGAATGCTGATGTAACATAGATAAGCTAAGTTAGAAACCAATAGTCACAACATGTTGATGGACATGAAGTGAACCCTAGATTGAGTCGGTCTTAGAAAAATAATTCATTTAATCAAAAAACTTGTTTATAAACCTTTGTTAATTTGTAGCTTCTACCTCGTATTGAGTACTTTGTACTTACCTCAAATGCATTGTTTTTCTATGTGTTTGGGGGAGAGAAGATGAACAGGTAGATCCAGAGTATGAGGAGGACTTTGATGACGACGTTTGAGGGCGCCGACGTTGAAGCACTTATTTTCTGTTTTCACTATTATACTTTAGACTCGTTGTCTTTGGGGAATTTCTTGTAATTTCTTAAGTACTTTCTTTAGAGGATTTCGTACGTTGTTTGGTTTTCGTTTGGTTTCTTCCGATGTAATAGATGTTACATTTCTATCTTTAGTTGAGTTTCTATTCTTAGTAGCAATTATGATGGTTTTGCCGAGTCTTTTTAGCTTCCGTTTGCCTAACTCAATATGACATAGTAGAGGTTTACATATAATATTGAATTTATTTGATATTATATGTGCCAAGCGTTTTGTTTCCGGATAAGGACTCGGTATCCGGGAGCGGGGCGTTACAGTTATATCATTATCAATAAAACAAACTCAGCCACACATTTCACGCCATTTAGAAAAATTAGGGTTCCAATTCCTAGTTTTTCACGCCAATTGTCCACATTCACTGTGATTTCCAAACAGGTAGCAGAAATCTTTGCAAAATTGGATGGAAATTCATGACAACACGAACTTCCTCGGTAATTTCAAAGGATTAATACTGAAAGAGATCTCAGTTCGAAGGTACAGGGTTCCGATTCTACAAAGTTCAATTTCTTCGAAAATTGGGGTTCAAATTCACCTTTGCATCTTCCTTTCACATGTTCAGGGAGGAATAAAAGTGAATCAAGCGCTAAAAAATGGCGAAAACAAGATCGAAAGAAACTCAAAAGAAAAAAGCAGATGAACACATTACTAAGTAAGTTCTACATCGACGAATTCACTGCTCTATTTCCCTTCATTTACTAGACAATATTTCTATCATTTTGATTATTTTCTTAGTGAACATTTACCCGAATTCACTGTAAAGTGCACTCAATTTTTACTTGGAATCATGGTGATGTTGTTTGGCTTTTTTATTGCAGCAGGTTTTAGGACTCATATTCACTGCTATGTTTCACTTAATCTAGTGGACGAGAAATCTATCAGCTCGATTGCTTTCTCAGTGAGAAATCAAAGAGAATTATGATTATACAAAGTGAATGTATACAAAATGTATTCACTGTATATTTTGTGTTCTTTGAGGAACAGATATGTTATGAGGTGCTTATGATTTTCACTATACTTTATTTCACAAATCACACTTATTATATGAAGATTGGTTCACTTGATAAACAGTATTGTAGCTAATTGCCCTACCATGTCTCAATTTTTATGTCTTATTTCTTGAAAGTCTGATTCACTAAGAAATTTCACTAAGCCAAGTATTGAATATTCACTCAATTTAACTTTATAATTCATTCACTGTTTAGAGGGTAATTCGGTGGCTGACCGTTTGGCCAATCTTGGGAGTCAATTGCAAAAGTGTTTTAATTTGGACTGTAGCAATTTGGACAATGTCACAGGTTTGCTGGTTTTACGGGATACAATGCAGCTGCCAATCCTAAGACTTCGCTAAACATAGGCTTTTCGCTCCTGGACGCACTTCTCATGTTATGTGGAGTGCAAACATGTTGTTTTGCTCTCTTGTCTCCCTGTCTTCTGTCTTTAGTTTCAAGTTCAAGTCCTTGGTTTCTTGTGGTGGTGCGAGTGCATTATAAAAATAAAAAAAAGAAGAGTCTATTCAAGACAATACAACCTGAGTTTAAAGAAGAAGTGTTGTTGCATTGTTTAGCAGTTTTTTTGCTTTCTGCAATGGTGTTTTTGCTTTTTTGTGAATGCATTCTATTTGCCTTATAATGCTCAGATGGATTTTTATGGGATCCCAGTCATTGAATGTACCAGCACTGCGTTGCACCCCTAGAAGCACACTTTATATTCTCATGAAGAGTGCAAACAGGTTGTGTTTATTCCTCTTCTTCATATATGTTTTTAGGCTTTTGCAAATAGTTTCTCTGTTGCTTTGCTTTGGTATTTCAGGGGGCTGAGGTTGATTTGAAGATGCATCAGCTTTTTGCTTAAGTTTTAAAGCTTTTTGCATTACACCTTGGATGTAGTAGCCTCATTACTTTTAAGATGAAGGCCTCAGCTGGTGTCTTATTGTGTTTGGACAGCATTGTTGCTCATGATTCGCATTAGATAATCTTGGAAGTGTGCTGCCAAAATGTTGTTGTTGAAGAGTGTCATATGCTGATGAAGTTTGTAGAATTACAAACAAACAAAAATAAAATGCGGAATTATTATTGATCATGTAAAAGTTACAAGTTAATTACAATGTGGCTGATCATGGGGTATTTATAGCTTCATACACCTCATGAGTTAGTTAAAGTTGGTTACAACAGATTACAACTAGATAACCGCTTTTTATATTACAATATATCAAACCTGGTCACAGGTCGCTTGAGTCTTTTGCAATCGACAAGAAGTCTGTTGGTGTTCATGCTATCGGGAGAGGTCTTTGAAATTCTTGATAGCCATGGAAGCTAAGAAACAAGAAATAAGTCCCTCCAGTCTATTCTATGTTCATCCTAATGAGAATCCGTCTCTGGTTATTGTTCAGCCATTGATGGAGGGCAACAACTACAATCCCTGGAAAATGTCCACGGAGATGGTGTTGATCACCAAAAACAAAATTTCCTTCGTAGACGGCACAATTAAGAGGCCAGAAGTAGATCAGAAGAATTCCATGCATGGAGACAATGCAATACATGGTGAGATCATGGATCTTAAATTCTGTTGAAAACACCATTGCACAAAGTTTGATGTACTTCAAGAACGCACATGCAGTATGGAAGAATCTTACAGAAAGGTTTTCAAATGTTCATGCATTAAGACTTTCAGATCTTTTTGAAGAAATGCATCTACTGAAACAAGGCACAGATTCTGTCAATCAATACTTTACAAAATTGATGATTCTTTGGGAAGAAATCAAGACCATCAGGCCTATAACAATATGTTCTTGTGATCTTCAATGTCACTGCAATGCAATCAGCAATCTGATAGATCATATGGAAGCTGAACATGTCCTGAAAATCCTTAAATGTTTACGGGATGAATTTGCACCAATGGTCTCACAGGAAATGTTGATGGTGCCTTTTCTAGAAATTCAAGATGCCTTTGCAATGGCAATCAAGTTTGAGAGAGAAGTCATATGTGGCTAACAAGGCCAAGAATCAAGATTCCATGGTCCTATTGTCATAAAAGAATGGATATGGACAAGATCAGACTATCAGCAGACCTAACTCTGCTGCAAATCCCAGGCCCAAAAATCCCAAAAAGATGCAATGTAGCTTTTGTGGATTCAATGGTCATACTGAGGAACCCTGTTACAAGAAGCATGGTTTTCCCCTGGTTTTAAATCTAAAAGGGCAAATATGGTAAAAGAGGAGCAATCAACAGAAGAAGATCATGCACCATGCAGGTCTGTTGGACCAAGGTTTCCCGGTCTTACTGCACAACAACTTGACAAGTTGATGGCTCTACTGAGTGACCCTCCAAGACATGCAGGATTTGCTGTTGGCCAACCTACTGACATTGTTAAACATTACTCACCTGCCACAGGAACATGTGACCTAAATTTAGTAAGATCAATACAATGGATCTTGGACTCTGATGCCACAGATCACATTGTAAGACAATTAGATCTATTAAGTAACCCTAAACCTTCTTCTGGTATAAAAATGGGATTACCCAATGGAAATAATGTCTCTGTCACACACATAAGCCAAGTGAGGATCAACACTCAACTGGTCCTACATGATGTGTTTTGTATTCCTGGTTTTAAGTATAACCTTTTATCTTTATCTTCTTTTATTAATCATACAAAAGGTGCAGTTGTTTTTTCTGCTAACAAGTGTGTTTTGTAGGACAAGAACAAGAACATGATTGGTTCAACTGAGTTACAGAGAGGACTTTATGTCATGGATCAGCCAATAAGACTTTCTATTACCAATGCTGTAGAGAACCACACTTTATCTGATAGATTAGATGATGCACTTTTATGACACTACAGACTTCAACACTTGCCTGATAAGAGATTGTAAGTCATGAGTTCACAGTCTGCTGATGTCAAATTTTGTAATCATGATCTCTGTTATGTCTGTCATATGGCAAAATTGAAGAAAAATCCTTTTCCTTTAAGTACCACTGCTGTAAACACTACTTTTGATCTTGTTCACATGGATATTTGAGGTCCTTTGAGACAGCAACATGGTGAAAGGACAGAAATATATTTTCTTACTGTTGTACCTTTGCATGGGTTTTTCTTATAAGGCATAAATCTGAAGCTTCTGACCTTGTTAAATCTTTTGTTAGATATGCTTCTACTCAGTTTCATAAAATTATTAAAGTGATTAGATCTGACAATGGTGCAGAGTTTCAAATTACTCACATTTTATGCTCAACAGGTATCATACATCAGACATCCTATGTCAGTACACCTGAGCAAAATGGTATTGTTGAAAAAAAAAACATCAGCATCTGCTGAATGTTGCAAAAGGTTTGAGGTTCTAGAGTAATCTACCAATTGAATATTGGGGATTCTATCTTTTACATGCTGTAAAATTGATTAATGCCATGCCTAAACCACTGCTGAAAGAAAGCACTCCACATGAAATTCTTTATCGCACCAAACCAGATTATTCTGTGTTTAAAGTTTTAGGTTGCTTAGTTTTTTCATGCACACTTCAGCAGTATAGAACCAAGTTTGATTCAAGATGTAGGACTTGTGTCTATCTTAGGAATTCAACCACCTCCAAGGGTGCTATTCTCTTAGACATTACCAACAAAGATATCTTTGTTGCTAGAAATACTCAATTACATGAAACTTACTTTCCTCTTTTTTAGCAGGTGTTGGGAAAGCCTAGACATCTTGCTGACATGCCTGTTCCTTTGCCAGTAATGGACAGTTTTGATGACATGCTGAATGAGTCAATAGACCAACCAGCAATGGGATCAACAGCAGCTGATACGTACAATGCAAGGCATGAACCAGTAAATCAGGCACCTGAACCCACACAACTAAAAAGGTCCACATCTGTTGAGTGTAGTAATGAGTCTGGACAACCTCTCAGCAGACTATGCCAGATTCATTAATGCCATTGATACTGTTAAAGAGCCTAACACCTACAATCAAGCCATCAAGCATGATGAATGGAAGGAAGCAATGAACAAAGAAATTGAAGCTTTACAAAAAAACTCACACATGGGAGATAGTTGATCTGCACCCAGGCAAGAAACCTATTGGATGCAAATGGGTGTACAAAATCAAATACAACCCTGATGGTTCAGTAGAGAGATATAAAGCTAGACTAGTAGGAAAAGGCTACACTCAAACATATGGGATTGATTATCAAGAAACTTTCTCACCTGTTGATCACTAGAGTTAGAGCCATACTTGTAGTAGCAGCAACCAACAATTGGCACCTACATCAGATGGATGTCAATACTACCTTCTTACATGGAGATTTGCATGAAGAAGTATACATGCAATTACCACCAGGCTGTGCAGCAACTAAACCAAACCAAGTTTGCAAACTTACCAAATCCTTATATGGCCTCAAACAAGCCAACAGACAACAGAATTTCAAGTTGACTGAATCATTGGAGGCTCAAGGATTCATTCAATCCAAACATGACCACAGTTTATTTGCAAAAGGGTCAGGACAGTCATTTATTGCCTTATTGGTATATGTGGATGACATCATAGTTGCCAGTCCTAGTGAAGAATTGATTGAGCAAGTTAAGGATGTTTTACATCAGCAGTTCACCATCAAAGATCTTGGAAAATTGAGATATTTCCTAGGCATTGAGGCTGCTAGATGTCTCAAAGGTATATCTATTTCACAAAGAAAGTACTCACTTAACCTTCTAGAAGAATATGAATTTTTGGGAGCCAAACCTGCTAAGACACCTATGGAGTCCAAGAAGACCTTACAACATGGTGATTCATCACTTTTAGAGGACAACACTGCTTCTGGCCTCTTAATTGTGCCGTCTAAGAAGCCAATTTTGTTTTTGGTGATCAACACCATCTCCATGGACATTTTCCAGGGATTGTTGTTGTTGCCATTCATCAATGGCTGAACAAGAACCAGAGACGGATTCTCATTACGATGAACATAGAATGGACTGGAGGGACTTATTTCTTGTTTCTTAGTTGCCATGGCTATCAAGAATTTCAGAATTGATTCTCAAATCAACAATGATAGTGGAAAAACTGATCAAGAACTGATTAAAAACCAGAGGAAAAGATGACAGTTTACTCTCAAGAAACTGAAATACCCAGAAAAAATGAAGAACACTCTCAAGCTTATTCAAAAAAGTAGGAAAGCTTTTAGAAATTCTCTAATTTCTGCTCTGATACTATGATGAAGTATGTAGAATTACAAACAAACAAAAATAAAATGCGGAATTATTATTGATCATGTAAATGTTACAAGTTAATTACAATGTGGTTGATCATGGGGTATTTATAGCTTCATACACCTCATGAGTCAGTTAGAAGTTGGTTACAAACGGTTACAATAGATTACAACTAGATAAGTGCTTTCTATATTACACTATATCAAATCGGTCGCAGGTCAGCCGAAGTCTTTGCAATCTTTGTTTGTCGGCCGGTGGTGGTGTTCATTTGTCGACATGGAATCTTGATTCTTGGCCTTGTTAGCCACATATGACTTCTGTCTCTCAAACTTGATTGTCATTGCAAAGGCATCATGAATTTCTAGAAAATGCACCATCAACATTGCCTGGAGACCATTGGTTCAAATTCATCCCTTTAAGGAATTTCATGACATATTCAGCTTCCATATGATCTATCAGATTGCTGATTGCATTGCAGTGACATTAAGGAACACAAGAACAGATTGTTACAGGCCTGATGGTCTTGATTTCTTCCCAAAGAATCATCAATTTTGTAATGTATTAATTGACAGAATCTGTGTCTTGTTTCGGTAGATGCATTTCTTCAAGAAGATCTGAAAGTCTTAATGCATCAACATTTGAAAACCTTGCTGCAAGATTCTTCCATACATCATGTGCATTCTTGAAGTACATCAAACATTGTGCAATGGTGTTTTCAATAGAATTCAAGATCTATGATCTCACCATTGTATCATATTGTCTCCACGCATGGAATTCTGCTGAATATGCTTCTGGCCTCTTTAATTTTGTTTTTGGTGATCAACACCATCTCCATGGACATTTTCCAGGGATTGTAGGTGTTTCCATTCATCAATGGCTGAACAAGAACCAGAGACGGATTCTCATTAGGATGAACATAGAATGGACTGAAGGGACTTATTTCTTGTGTCTTAGCTGCCATGGCTATCAAGAATTTCAGAATTGATTCTCAAATCAACAATGATAGTGGAAAAACTGATCAAGAACTGATTAAAAACAAGAGGAAAAGATTACAGTTTATTCTCAATAAACTTAAAAACCCAGAAAAAATGAAGAACACTCTCAAGTTTCTTCAAAAACGTAGGGAAGCTTTTAGAAATTCTCTAATTTATGCTCTGTTACCATGATGAAGTTTATAGAATTACAAACAAACAAAAATAAAATGCGGAATTATTATTGATCATGTACAAGTTACAAGTTAATTACAATGTGGCTGATCTGGGGTATTTATACCTTCATACACCTCATGAGTCAGTTAGAAGTTGGTTACAAACGGTTACAACAAATTACAACTAGATAACCGCTTTCTATATTACACTATATCAAAGCTGAAGTCGTGAGTTCTTGAGTCTTTGCATTTGTTAGCGAAGCTGCTTTGGTGTTCATGCTATCCGCATGCTGCTGATATCTTCGATGGATTAGCAGGGTGCACTCAGCATTCCCATCAGCTTTTAAACTGTAACATGTGCTGCATTCTTTGACTTTTTGGCTTGGGCAACTGCATTGTAAGGCGTCAGCAGCACTCATTTTATTTTTGGGCTTCACTGAGTTTGCAGCAAGTTTGGCTAGGCTTTTTAGTTACAGCAGGTTATTTGTGTAGATGCTAAGTGAACACCATGGCATATTTTCATATGTATGTTCTTAATTGAAGTAATTTGAATTACTGGTAGAAGGAAACAACTATTTTAATCAATGTTTACTTATTTCAATTATTATATAATCTCTTTTTTTGTCTCTTGGTTGATTAGTACATGTATGATTTTGAATCATAACTTCAATAACTATGCTACTGCAAAAAATTATGTTTGTTCGAAATTCATTGTCAAAATTCACTGTTATTCAAAAATTCATTATTAATATTCACTAGTGAATTTCGACAGTGAAACTCCTGAAAAATAGAGTAACAATATCTGTGGAAATATTACATAACAAATAGTATGTAATATTTATTTATTTCGTGTATACATTATTTATACACTTTATTTGTAAAAAGGACATATTAATTGTGGTACATATAAACAATTAATATGTCAAACTCTAGTTACTTTATGTCATTGACATACTTTTACTTTTTACATGCATGCTTGCCGCCCATATCTAGTGGCCGCCCAAGCTAGCTAGTATCTCCCATCAAGTGTAACCATTTATACTCATTTCACTTTGATGAATAAACTATGTTGAAGTTTACTCTAGTGTTTATCACTTTCTCAAACTCTCTTCTTGGTATCGGAGCCTTACTGAGTTCTAAATTCCGCTGCAACCTCAGTTTTGTTATTTCAAAAATGTCTACTGTTACTGACAGTTCTTCTTCATCAGTAGACTCCCAGCTACCTTAGCAGACTGGGGTCACTGAATCTTCTTCATACACAAATCATAGACTTGATGGTAACAACTACTTGCTATGGTCAAGATCTATGAAAATGTATATCTCTGGACAAGGTAAGATGGGATACATGTCCGGATCGAAACCTGCCCCTGCTGAAGATGACCCCGGATTTGAAGCATAGGACACTACTAATAATCAAGTCATGACCATTCTCACAAGATCAATGACAAAATAAATTAGTGAGAACTTTATGATGTATGATCTCGCAAAGGAAATCAGGATAATGCCGGAGATCTTTACTCCAAGAAGGACAATACATCGAAGTGTATGAACTTGAAGCTCAGATTCAAAAGCTGAGACAAGGAGATATGTCTCAGTAACTCAATACTTCAACCAACTATCTAGGGCATGGCAACACCTAGATATGTTGGAAACTCACCCTGGAATGATGTTAAGGATCTCGCCCTTTATAAGGACATTATTGAGAAAAGAGAGTATTCAAGTTTCTTATTGGATGAATCCTACTCTTGATGATGTGAGAGGAAGAATCCTTGCCACAAAACCTCTCCCCAATCTCAAATCCATGTTTTTTGAGGTCAAACATGAGGAAAGCGAGGAGGAAAGTAATCTTTCTTTGAACTCCCTAATCGACAACCCTCTGAGAGTGCTACTACCTTGACCGTCAGGAAGCTCTTGAGGTTCTTGAGACATCTAGGAAGCCTCTTGATAGAAGCTGGAAAGTTTTTCTGTGAGCACTGCAAACGCACAAATCACACCAAGGACACTTGCTGGAAGCTACATGGCAAGCCTAACTCCTCCAAGCCTACCAGGGAAAGTCAGGGCAAGCATGTCAATGAAGAGGAGAATGATAACAAGTTGAATGCTCGTTGTCTTTGCATTCAAAGCTTTCCTCACCCAACAAAAAGAAGGTAGTCCCTCTACTGACATAGCTACTCAGGCTAGTGCAGGTAAATTCTACTCTTCTATTAGTAATGAAACATGGATTGTTGATTCTGGGGCCTCCTCCCATATGACTGGCAATAAAAACCTCATAACTCACCTTATGCCATGTCATCAAATTCACAAAGTTAAGACTGCTGATGGATCTATCTCGTGTGCAAAAGGTTTTGGAACTGTTAAACTCACTAATAAGATATGCCTAAAGGATGTCCTATTTGTTCCAAACTTAGACTGCAATCTCATATCTGTCAGTAGACTAGCAAAAGATTTGAATTGGACTGTTGTTTTTAATAAGAATCAGTGCACTTTCCAGGACCCTTCTTCACAGGAAGTGATTGGGAGGGCTAAACCCTGCTCAGGATTGTATGTGGTCAACCTCGCCAAGATGGAAGATCGAAGACTGAATCGCCTCGTGACTACACTCAAACATTAGACAATATCATGTTATGGCATTATAGACTAGGACATCCAAGTTTTGGTTATTTAAAGTCTGTAATTCCTGAATTATTTAAAGGATGTAATGTCAATGATCTTCAATGTGATATTTGTCAATTTGCCAAACTTACCAAATCTGTGTATACCAAACTACCTTATTTGCCTTCCAATCCTTTCACTTTAATTCATAGTGATGTATGGGGACCTTCAAGAGTAAAGAGTATAACTGGAAAAAGGTGGTTTGTCACTTTCATTGATGATCATACCAGGAACACATGGTTGTTTTTAATGAAGGATAAATCCGAAGTTGGACCAATTTTTCAGGAATTTTACAACATGATCTCTACTCAATTTGACACTAAGATCAAGATCTTAAAGACTGATAATGCACTTGAATACTATGAGTCTAACCTCAGTAATTTCTTGATGAATAAGGGATTGTCCATATTAGTAGTTGTGTGGAAACACCTCAACAAAATGGGGTTGCTGAGAGAAAGAACAGGCATCTGCTAGAGATGGCTAGATCAATCATGTTCACCACAAATGTTCCAAAGTATATGTGGGGTGAAGCTATATTAAGCGCGCCACATACTTAATCATGAGACTTCCCAGCAGAGTGTTAGGCTTCAAAACTCCTATCCAAACCCTTTCGACCACACACTCCTCGCTCTCTCATCTTATTTCCCAATTACCTCCAAAAATCTTTGGTTGCACTGTGTTCATTTATATCCATGCCCAACATGAAAAAGCTGGATCCCAAAGCTCACAAGTGCATCTTCCTAGGATATGCAAAGGACAAGAAAGGTTACAAGTGTTATTCTCTTCGAGAAAAGATTTTACAATTCTATGGATGTAAAATTCTTTGAAAGGACTCCTACTACAAACAAGTCCCTTTGAGGCGATCATCGATGGAAACTTGATTGAAATTGACCTAAATCCGGTCCCACAGCAAACTCTTAATCCTCAAAGAACCCATCGATTCTCCGCAGATGAACCTCGGTACCATCGACCATCATCGCACGACCCTCTTGAACCAGAGCCGACTAACCCGAGAGCCTCACCGGGCAGAGCTCATCGAACGAGAGCCAACTAATACTCAGCAACCTAATGACTCTCAAGCACTGCTTTGATATTGATGATAGACCTATTGCTATCGGGGAAGGGAAAAGATCTTGCACTCACTGATCATTCTATTAATAATTATTTATCTTATGATCAGTTATCTCCTACTTTTGCCATGTTTACACAGGACTCGGACTCTCACTCCATTCCAAAAAATATTCAGGAAGCTCTTCAACATGATAAGTGGAAGGCTGCAGTAAAAACAGAAATAACTGCCCTCCTGGATAATCATACTTGGGATCTAACTACTCTCCCCAAAGGCAAGAAGACAGTCAACCGCAAGTGGCTATTTACTATCAAATACAATGTTGATGGTAAAATTGACAAGTATAAAGCCAGACTTGTTGCAAGGGGTTTCACTCAAACTTATGGCATTGACTACACAGAAACTTTTGCACCAGTGGCAAAACTGAACACTGTCAGGATACTGATATCCCTTGCTGTCCAACTTGACTGGCCTCTTCACCAATTGGATATCAAAAATACCTTTCTCAATGGTGACCTTATTGAGGAAGTCTACATGAGGGTACCTCCTGGTTTTACCAATCCTCACACTCAAGGAAAGGTGTGTAAATTGAGGAAATCTCTATATGGCCTAAAGCAATCCCCAAGAGCCTGGTTTGGGAAACTCACTACTGTGGTTAAAGCTGCTGGCTATCATCAATGCAACTCAGATCACACCATGTTTATCAAAACCACTAGCCAGAAAAGATATATTCTTATTGTATATGTGGATGATATCATCCTCACTTGGTGATGACTCTCTTGAGATCCGAATTTGAAGACTCTATTGGGAAAGGTTTTTCAAGTCAAGGATTTGGGCTATCTTAAATACTTCCTTGGTATGGAAATTGCAAGAAACAACCAGGGTATCTCTATCTCTCAAAGGAAATATGTGTTGGACCTGCTGAAGGAAACTGGTATGATGGGATGCAAACCTGTTGTATCCCCAGTAGACCCTAGTAATACCCTGCTGCATGGTAACATTGCTGTCAGGAAGGATCAATACCAAAGACTTGTAGGGAAACTCATCTATCTGTCCCATACAAGACCTGATATTGCATATGGAGTCGTCAGTTAGCTTGATTCATGCATTGCCCTACTGAGCAACATTGGGATGCTGTGAATAGGATACTGAGGTACTTGAAATCCACTCCTGGCCAAGGCTTGCATTTCACCAAGTCTGCTGAGAGATCTATCAAAGTGTACACGATCTTGATTAAATTTGGTGTCACATAGACAGAAGGTCTACTACAAAGCTCTTGTTCTTATGTATGGGAAATCTTGTCACTGGAGGAGCAAGAAACAACCTACTATCTCCGAAGCGATCTTGAAAGTGAACTCAGGCACTAGTTTTGGGTAATTGTGAAGCTCTATGGATAAAAGGGTCTGGCCGAACTTCTTGAGCCTTTTCAAGACACCCTATCACACTCTGCTTTGTGACAATAATTCAGCATTATGCATGGCGAGAGGATCCGATTCATCATGATAAAACCAAACATGTGGACATTGTGAAACTTCTGAATGAGAAGATTGATGCCCAGATTATTCAACTCCGGTATGTTCCTCGTGAGACTGAATCGTCGATATTCTCACCAAGGCCATTCCACCACTTATGTTCGAGCTGAGTAGCAAACTTGGTTGTATAAACATATACAACCTTGATTTGATGGGGTGTGGAAATATTACATAACAAATAGTATGTAATATTTATTTATTTCGTGTATACATTATTTATACACTTTATTTGTAAAAAAGGACATATTAATTGTGGTACATATAAACAATTAATATGTCAAACTCTAGTTACTTTATGTCATAGACATACTTTTACTTTTTACATGCATGCTTGCCGCCCATATCTAGTGGCCGCCAAAGCTAGCTAGTATCTCCCATCAAGTGTAACCATTTATACTCCTTTCACTTTGATGAATAAATTAAGTTGAAGTTTACTCTAGTGTTTATCACTTTCTCAAACTCTCTTCAATATCAAACTCTCTCTCAAAACAAAACAAAGAGTATTAAAACAAAAGTTTGGTGGAATGTTGTTATCACTTTTGATTGTTTGGCCGCATCAATTTTTTACATAACATATAATACGATAATGAACATAATTCTACTAACACAAAAAGACAGATCATCCAAAAAAATGCATAAAAGACAAACATATACTTCATTGAATTTGTATCGGAGCTGAGGGCTACAAACTTTACAGAACCACAATGTAAAATATAACAGTGAATATATAAGTCACTCAAATAAGAAGTATAGAGTCTAAACAATAAGCATGAGCCAAAATATGAAAGCGTAGAATATTGGAGTTATACTAAGCAATGTCATCTACATCATAACCAAAGCAACAGATGTCCTCTGATTATGATGCCCAACTTATGGCACCGACCGTACATCATTTCCCATTTGGATTCACCTATAGAAGGAATCTGTATCTTCTTTGGCCTTCCAGGTTAGATTTGCTAAGAGGATCATAGCCATTTGGACAACATTCACATTCCCTTCACTATAGGCCTCATTAACAAGACAACATATACTATGAAGACGTTGGAAGAGTCCAACCACTTATCCCGCTTGGTCTCTCCAGTTAGAACCTTAGCAGCCGAAAGAACGTTGTAGTATTCTGATCCATAATTGGTACAATTTCCAGGTGTCTCAACTTCAATGGACAAGCGAAGCTTTGTTCAGCGTGCTCTTGGTAAGTAATTGGTGTTAGATCTCGTAGGGCTTTATCCTCCTTAGTAACATCCAAAGGTTCCGTCTTCTTTAAAAGATGTTGGCTCCTCAAATGATGTGCGAATATTGACTACTTCGGACAAACGGAAAAATAACACCCCAAGTTCGATATTAGGAAGATATCTAAGCCTTGACATAGTCTTCTTGTTGGAAATAAAATTTATGTTTTGATGATGATTCATCACACAATTAGAAAGTTCACTTATAACCCATGATTATGAAGTCATAACTAATTGTTATAGTGCATAATGAAAGAAGAAGCAAGAAATAGTCTGCGACTTTCATGAGAAAGAGAAAATGTATATACGGTGATCTATCTATTGCCTTTGCGGGCGACACGATCTTATTTACTACAGCTTTGTAAAATTGGTTTACTTTGATAATAGGAAAGGGTTGCGGGCCTCAAAGAGCTTTTCAACCATTATGAATTAGTTTCGGGCAGCATATTAACTCCCACTAAAAAAATCGTTCATTGGGCATAATTGAGCGTCTACTAAGTCGGGTTGGGTGCACAATATTGCAGGCTTTCTTCGTGAGAACATGCCTTTTTACTTGCCAGGAGCTCCACTTTTGGGGCCGTAATCGCATCCTCTACTACCGAGGACATTATTGATAAGGTTCAACGGAAGCTTCATCATTGGGGGAAACGAGCTTCTTTCTTTTGGCGGAAACTCATTCTTTCGGACATGTTTTGACGTCCATTCCTATAGGAAAGGGTTTATCCTTCAACCATTATGAATTAGTTTGGGGCAGCCCAAAGAGTCGTTCATTCATAATCGTATCCAGGCTTTCGTATTTTTAATAAATTCTTGTGGGATAGCTTCTTTGGAAGCTCATTCTTCTCGGATGGGAATCATATACCCCCAAAGAGGGAGATCTTGTGGGATAGTGGGCCGGATAGCTTTGGAGATCGTGGGATAAGCGTGTACACCGTACAATCATTGAGGAAGGTGGTGCAGGCGTTAGGAATCTCTTCGATGTTGTTGATACATTTGCGGTCAAGTTTGTGGGTTGCTTTTGCGACGAAGCGAGGGTATTTGGGCTAAGGCCATCTTCAATACCTACATAGTTGATAAATCTCCGCTAGATGTCCCCGAGCCCGAGGTCGCTACTCCGATGTTACGCAGAGTGTGGAAGATGAGAGACAAAGCTGAACAATTCATATCTTGGAGAGTAAATACGGGGAACATTGACTTCTGGAGAGACAAGTGGACGGAGGCAAATCTGGGAGAATCTCCGGACGGCCTGTTTTGGAAGGTTAAGGATTTTTGGATGAATGATCAGTGGAATACCCATCTTCTGCATTCTTATTTACCCAGTCACATTGTGGAAGAGATCATTTTGATCCTTCTCGCGCGAGAGAAGGAAGATGAGCTTATTTGGACCATTAGCTTGAGATGGGAGGTTTAGCACACGGTCCGCGTGGAACATGGTTCGCACTACTCAGAGAAAAATGTATAGTTCAATTCACCTACTTTTTCATTTTCACCAATTTGTACCCATATCTATCCCAGAGTCCGAGCTTTGTATAGGTTGTTCTACCGCACAAGCATTGTAATAAATAGGAACTAGGCGAGTGAAAATTTGAGTCATAGCAAGCAAGGTTTGAGGTTACATCGAAGAAATGAAAGCGAGGACTCAAACTCGCACTTATTAAAGACCAAGAACTATGAGATTTGGCTCAAACTCGATTAGAAAAAAGTCGACTAAGTCGTCACTATAAGTCAGGAATCAAGGAAGTCTGTGGTGACCTGAAACTGAACTATACATCACATAAAGCTGAATAATCCTAAGGACAAAGATTATCAGTTACCAGGAAATGAAGGAACTAAATGGTGTACTCTGACTTAGTCAATTGAAGTCAGATGTCAAGTATACGAGGTACTCAGTTTTGAATAAGAGTAGAAAACTGAGTTAAGGCTTTGTCAAGAAAGAACTGAGGATCTGGAAAAGCTGAGTCAATTAATCAAGGACTAGAAACTAAGAAAGTACAAATCAAGTGATCGTACATATGAACGTTGGCTAAACGACAAGCATAACGGCTATAAGATTTATCTGACCGTTACATTACCCCTATAAATACACAGGGAGGAATGTTTGAAAGGAGCAGATCTTGGACAATCTTTAAAAGCACATATCTAAAATCCAGATCAAGAGAAGAGAGATCCAGATCTAGAAAATCAGATTCTTTATCTAGAAAAAGGGAAGCCAACGAAATTGCCTTGAAGATTAAAAGATAGATCTAGTAACCCGTTAAGGGGGAAGAAGGCATCTTGGAGCTACAACGCTATATCCAGAAGAATCAAATAGCTCACTGAATTAATCTTTTGATTGATTCTAAACCTAACATTTGTGTGACAAAGGGTTGGATGTGTGTAGTTTGAGGAAAGCAACTCCACCTTTTCTCATACGGTTGCAACTTGATTGCCACAGCTGTTGGTGCAGTCTGCGGACTGTGGTTTTGTTTGTGGTGAGCTGGTGAAGGAGCAATTCCACCTCCGAAGGATCAGTGTGCAGAATGAAGGGAGCAATCTCACCTTTCTTCATTATGTGTGGTCAGTGAAACTAGGGTGTCGTGAAGGACTGTCATTAGGCTAGGATTTTGTAACAGTTATCTCAAGGTTCTAGTGATACCTCTTACACCACAGGAGAAGGGGAGACGTACGGGATTACACCTAATTAAAATTGAATCTTAGATTTATACATCAAATGTTTAAAATATACTGATCATTATCTCAAATGTTACTTTGTTTAATAAGTGTTACTTTACAACTATTAAAGTATATTCATATCTATGATGTTATAAACATATAAAATTATATGCACATGAGTATCCATCAAGTATCGGTATCCGATACCTATCGGATATGGGATACGCTTGCAGGATTAGGTATCCGTGCATCATAGCTTCTGATAAATATTTATCGAGTGTATAATGAACACTGGCTAGATTCAATCCCACAGTTACTGTGTATTTGGAAAATCTTTTTGCAAATGTAGCTTTATCTAAGAATGTTGGTCTGAAACTCAAATACAAGTCTCACTCTATCGAATTTAATCGATGGAAAAGCTACGAATGAGGCAGAGAAGGCATAGGTAGCAGGGGAAGAAGAGAAGGAAGGTCCCATAGCAACCCTGGTAATCAAGATCAACATATACCTTTCAGTTATGTAACACAACAACTCAGTGATGAAATAAGTCATTAAATACAACGTACATTAAGAAATATATTTCTAAGTATTTGCACTCCAAGATCCATTGTGTGAACTAGTACATGTGATTGTTTCAAATTTACCTTTTAGGACCATTGTTTTATTAAGGAGTACTTGAAAAACATGTCAATATTCTACTTAGTATTTAGACTGGTTCATTAGCCAAAATGCCCAAAATTTTTACCATTTTTCTTTAGCTTGCCTTTTCTTGTCCTTTGCCATATATGTCTCCTTGTTCTGCTTTTGATGTTGTGTTTGGTGTTGCCTTAGATTCCTCATTCTTAGGGCTAGTGAAACCTTGTGCTTCGGGTTTAGGTTCTTCATCCCATGTTACGTCTACTTCATTTGTTGTACCATTTGATTCGTCATTCATGTGTTCTATGTCCCGTGTCACGTCTACTTTAGTTTCTGTGCCCTTTGATGTATCGTCCACATTCATAGTTGTGTGTAGTTCGTTTTCTAAGCCCACAACATTCACGGGTTCTTTGTCGGCCTTTGATACGTCTACTTCGTTTGTTGTACCTTTTGACACATCATCCACATTCACCTCCTTAATGGCCAAGATTTCTTTTGTGTTCTCAAATGTAACATCATCCTCTTGTTTGTATTTGTACCATGATGCCCAATAGAGATAATTGAAAAAATTGAGACAACTTAGAATAGCCAAGAACCAATAAAAATAGTTCAATTTGTACATGTCCAAAAATTGGCCCTCTAACCATCCTTGCTTTCCATGTCCAACTCTCCTTGTCACAGCATTAATAATATCCACAAAAATACTACTCAAGAAATATCCGATCGACAACGATAAAAACGTAAACGATGTGGAAAGCGATTTCATCCCAACCGGAGCTTCTTTATAGAAAAATTCAAGCAATCCCACAAGGGTAAACATATCAGCAATCCCGAAAACACAAAACTGAATTGCAAGCCAAAAGACACTTATAGGTTTCAAGGGATTTTTCAAAGATTGATGTTTTCTTTTGACTTCCACCATTGCAGCGACCGACATTGAAATGACGGATAGTACAAGCCCGACTCCAACACGTTGGAGTTGGGTGATCCCGGATGGATTACGGGTGATTTTACGTGCAAATGGGACGAATATGAACTCGTAGATAGGGATTAAAATGCTCATGAAAAGAAGGGGGAGTACAGCAACGGATGGCGCGGGCATTTCGAAGGAACCAATACGACGGTTCATGAAATAACCTTGTTGTACGGAGTATGTTTGTAGTTGTGCTAAGCATGTGTTCATTATGATTGTGCTGAAAAGGATAGGGAGCATTCTTGTAAGAATCTTAACCTCTTCAATTTGTGTTATTGTGCAAACTGTCCATAGGGTTGGCTCTTTGTTCTTGGGAACCAAAGCAGCCTTGTCAAGCCACCTATTCCAAAATCCAAAAAAAAGGCGTTAATATTAGACTTTTGAATATATCTATATGTAACAGCGGCATTACACGATACTGAATCGATTTTCATAATGTCGGTTGTACAGTCTAGAATCGACTTTCAAAATAGTGATTCTCATAACCGATATTTGGAAAGTCGATTCTTAAATAAATAATTAGCCTTTAAAAAGACGATTATACGTGATGCGAAAGTGGTGTGATGCCACAATAAATATACCGCGGTACAAATAAAGGGTTGCCAAGAAATTTGTGCTTAATTTTGCATTGGAGAAAGTTTAGCTGACCTGAATTGGTCAGTATGTGGGATCTTTGGTAAATTTGACATAGATTCCATGTCATAATTGTGCTCATACATTTGGTCAGAATTCTTTGGTAACTCCAATTTGATGTTTTTTATTGCAACCACTATGACCTGTGAATTTTAATTAATCAATCAATAAATATATAATTTGTCACATTTGGATGAAATATTTTAAAATCCTTCCTTAATCACAAGGTACTTGTTTGACAACATTGGATGAAATACCAAGGTTCCGACATTTGAGCAATCCGTTTTGGCATAATGGTTTCCTTATTATCGAAGAAAATATAGTTCAAAGATATGCATAATAGAAAAACCTGGACAACACTTAGAAGGGGACTATCTCCAGGAGCACGATGGCGGTAGAAACGCTTTCCAGCAACAAGAAAAATGAATCCCAAGAAAGCAACAATCAAGCATATAAGGAACCCTTTCCACCAACCCTTGTCGGTACTGACCCACACGATAATCGTGACACCGATCGTTGCACCACTGACTATACTGAGCAAAAGCCAGTTGAAGTAGCTACCTTGAGCTTTAGCTTCAATAGGGTTTCTTGGATCAAATTGGTCAGCTCCAAGAGCCACTAGAGCCCCTCTAACTCCACCTGTACCTACTGCTAGAAAACAAAGTGATGTATAGAGCATGATGGCTACCCCGCCTCGTACACAAGTCGGTTGCCCACAAGCTTCTGGTTGTAAACTTGGATAATGTGCTTGTATTGTTATCAATACCAAGGCCTGCAGGGGGCCTAGCATTAAGTATGTCATACAATGACTAAGGTATAATGCTATTACCACAAGAGAAAACCGGAAATCAAACCCCGGTATGGGCCCGAGTTTTTTTTCCAGGTTTTGCAGGGTCTGCTGCATTGAAACTTACCAATAATTCAAATGCTCCGAATATGATAACGGTCTTGAATCTGTTAATGTACGTGTCCGAAAGAAATCCACTAAAAATGGAGAGCAAGAATGTTGAGCCCATCAAGTTTGTAAGCGTATTTCCGGCGCTCGAGACATCAAAGTGTAGTTGGAAGTGGAAGTACAGCACCAAGCTTACAGTGTTTGCAATGAAACCCATGTTCTCCAGTGATGTAAATGCTGCATCCCCATATATATATATATAGGCAAAATATGAAGTTCAGAATTCAGTGTAAAACATTTTCTTGTAAGTCCATTAGAATAAAAAAACAAACACCATTTTATTCCAAAAGCGTAAGGATGGAGAGAATATTGTTTTCTATTTTTAGTTGTCTGTCTACTGCAATATATAGACAATCTTAATCTCTTAAGGCCTTAGCAAATAACTAGAGATAAAAGCTAATAACATCTTGTCTCAAGCCCTTAGCCTTAATTATAGGCAGATGGACCTAAGTAGTAGTTATTAAGTGAATTATATATCACCCCCGTAGAATTGTGAGGCATAAATGTCTTGTCAACTCGCGTTAGTCCTTTTAGATCGATCAAGCGATGATGAAGGTCTAAGCAGTTAACTGGATCATTTATGGCTCATTACTGCCGTCCGACACAAGTTTGGGGGTGTTATATACGGTAACATTTCAAGACTCATGTGGAATTTTCGGGGGATACAACTTCAGTGGCAAAATAAATCCAGGTTGTACCTTGGTTATACTAGTACATATATGCATCATACACACACTTTTTTTTCTCTCTTACGAATAATAAGGGTGTGTATGGTGGAAGAGAGCAGAAACTACTATAGTTACGACCGTTGTACGATAAAACTTTTCAGACATATCGAAAAGGAGTCATAAAACTGAAGATGATCATACCATAGATGAAGAGAGTTGCTTTGAATCCACCTTTCTTTGAAATAGCACCATCATATGGTTCTCCGGCCTTCAAATAGTCCTGTTTGTCAATGGAATTAATGCATTATTAATTAGTATGTCAAAAAATGCTTAAGATTTGTATTTCTACCACAACATCTAGAAGGGAAATGTTAGTACCACACTGTGGTTCATCGAGGTATAATCACTGGCACAATACATTTTACATCATTGATTATGATGCAAGTTCATCATAATCAAAAGTACACAGATGCCGGATATGTCGTGTCATTCGTTTTGACACAATCGTTTCAATAGTAGCATCGCTCTTTTTAAATGCCTAGGGAGACTCAATGATATAAATAAGGAGCTTACCATGGTTGGAAAGAGAGATAAAATTGTTTGAATAGTGCCTATGAGAGAAATGATAAGAGAATTATATGCATGAAACTTCTTGAGGCTGTGGTTTAATTATAACATGTAAAAGTTGGGTTTGATTTAATTTGTATATTAGTGTTGGAAATAACATAAAATTGATCGCCACAATGTACTAGTATTTCATTTGGTTCGGTTGGACAAAGTCGAAGTTTGGAAAAACATTTCGAGGACTAATGGCGATGAAAAACATGCAAACAAAATTCAGTTGTATGCTTCTTCCTATGCCTTTTGTCGTCTCATTTTTCTTGAATTTTATTTTCTCGGATTTATAAAACAAGTATTTCATCCGTTTTTTTTATCTGTTACAAATCAGAATTTGATTTATTTTTATTTATATGTCATTTTATATTTCCAATACATCATTTATTATTATTTTCCTCTTTTACCAATAAAATATTTAAATCTCTAATAAAAAAGAAAGATGATAGAGTCACAACTAAAATGCACAACCAATTGCCACAACGTTGATCTACACCATTGATTTTTATGGCAACTATATTAATTGATCTAAATCCCACAAAAATCAATGGTGTAGATCAATATTGTGACAATTGGTAGTTTGTAGGAATCGCCCAGAGAAAGAGAATTTGCACCATCATCGACACTTTCCAGACAAGTCTCGATAAATTAACGCATAGTATTATTTTACTCCGCCAATAACATTGTTTCCATAGGACCAATCAAAAGTACATAAAATAGTATAAACATCTAACAAATAGTTGCAGCATTGTGGAACATAATTGGAAGCCAAAACAATATACTCCGTCCGTTTCAAAATAACTTATTAAGGTACTAAAATCATTTATTTTATTTTAAGACAGTTAAATTTTTAATACAATATTTATTTTGTTTTTTTTATTATATCTACCTTTATTTATTAAGGAATTATAGAATAAAAATAACATGGAAATAATTATACACTCAGGTTTTTTTTAATCATTTTGACATTCGAATTAAAGTATTAACTCACCTTCTTAATATGCGTGTTTTTGTCAATTGCATCAGTTATTTTGAAACGCATGGAGTATATATATATACACACACACGTACCCATTCGAACTATTGATTTTTTTGGCATAGGCTTCTCATGAGAATCTTATAAAATAAAAGTTATCAAACACCACCTGAATTTTTATGCATAGAATTCTATTGTCATTATTGTCACATACACTTGATCTCTCATTGACCAACCATGGAGAGCTCCTCTTTAATCTTTCATGTCTCCCCAAGAATTCAAATAGTTGAGAAAAAACACAATTTGAAGGTAATGAACTGGAGAATTTTTTTTCTAATTGTTTTCTACATTTCATTGCTAATGCTGCTATGCATTCTTTTATACTAGAGGATGTCAGTTTTGGTGACTTGATCTCTAAACTGGGAAATATCTGGTGGAACTAATCTGGGAAAACTGAGACTGAGATTGATGGTCAGTTCAGTTAAGTATATTCAGTTCTGTGAAAGCCAGTTTGATGAAGTGCAACTGAGTTTTCTTCGGAAGTCGTGATCGATTTACAAGTCTCTTTTATGTTATCTTGAGTATAATGAGTTCTACATCTGGGCAGCGATTACAAGTCGGGAAGTCGATTTTGAACTGGTTTCGTGCAGTGGATAAATAGTGGAGTTGGGGTCCACATCTGAGGTATTTATGGTAGTTCTGACAAACATCTATGGCGGTTAGGGTTTGGGACTTATGTCTAAATACCAATTGTAATCAATGCAATGTGTGTCTTTCAAGAGTGTTGTCCACACACTTGTGGAAACCTTGTAATTCTGTGCATAATAAAATATCTCATTTACTGTCCATGGAGTAGTCGGCACAACGCCGGAAACCACGTTAAATCACTGTGTTCTTCTTGTTTCTGTGTTTCAATTCCGCCATTCTTTACGTTTGTATTGCTATCTGTGTTTGTTTCTTTCTTAAACTGCATATTTCTATCTGTGTTTATAACAGAGGAGTCTGCTTTATCTTTGCATTCGAAATTACATTAAGAGGTAAACACATTGATCTAAAACTTCTCATATCCTAGGAAGTAGATACACCCTAATTGCTTCTACCCACTAAATTGTTCTAGATCCATTGTTTGCAGTGCATGTTTGATTCAAGATGGACTACGCTCTGCTGCGGTTTCTTCATCCTTATCACTCCAAATTGTATATATATGAATTCCTGTATCAAAATTCAAACTTATTGCATTTATCTTTGTAGAAGAGTCGATGCCTGCACGGTGTTTGTTAAAATGTCTGATCCACATAATTTCTTGGGGCATATTGCACATTGGGACACTATTTTTAGTGATTGAATCAAAAAAATTCAATTTTTTCTTGTATCTAGAATTGTTCTTGAATATGGGATGAATAGTTGACTTTAATCGTTATTAACCTCCCCCCCCCCCCAAACATGGCTAGGGCTAGAAGCTATGCCAATGTTTGGGTCTAATGTCAGTGAATGGCAACTTGGGCAGAGGTTTAGTGAATATGTCTTCCAATTATCTATGAGCTGGAACATGTCTAGTGACTAAAAGCTTTCGAGCTACCTGCTCCCTGACATAATGATAGTCTAGTTCAATGTGTTTAATCCTGGCATGAAAAACTGGGTTGATGGTCATAAATAAAACACTCAAACTATCACAGTAAAGAATTGGCATTGAGGGTCTAGGAATTCTAAGTTCTTGAAGAATATCTTCAGTATGGGTCATGGCTCTGTATTTTGCTTCAGTGTTGTACCTAGATATACTGTAGGTAGCTTCTTTGCATACTAGGAAATGATGTTGGAACCTAGGAATGTGCAGTAGCATGTGACTGATCTTCTGGTGAGTGGGCATCCTGCCCAGTCTGCATCTGAGAATGGATATAGCATGAAATCTGGGGATGCTAAGCGGGAAACTCCAAGAGTAAGGGTCCTATTGCATCTATGAAAATGGTCTTGAGTATGAGCTTGTAGGAACCGTGACAAGTAATTAACTGCAAATGAGATGTCTGGCCTTGTAAATGTGAGGTACTAGAGAGAACCAATGAGGCTTCTATAGAATGTAATGTCTGGGAGAGCTGGGGAATCTGGATCATCTTTAAGTTTTGTGTCCATGAGTGTCCTCATTGGCTTGCATTCTAGCATGACTGCCTTGTCTAGAATGGTGATGGCATAGTGGGCTTGACTGAGATTTAATCCAGTAGATGTGTGCTAAATTTGGACATCAAGAAAGCGGTGGATAGGTCCTAGATCTTTTATGGAGAATTCTTTGCTGAGTAACTGGACAAAATACTGGAGCATATGACCACTGGATCCTGTAAGTAGTATATCATCCACATATAGAAGAAGCACTAGAGTGCCGTTATTAGAATGATAATAAAACAAAGAAGGATCAGAGAAACTACAAGTAAAACCATATGTGAGCAGGAAGGTACTGAATTTGTCAAACCAGGCTCTAGGAGCCTGTTTTAACCCATAGAGTGCCTTGTCTAGTTTACACACATGGGATGGATAATGAGTGTTGGCCTACCTGGGGGCTGCTCTATGTAGATAGTTCTGCAATATTGCCATGTAAAAATACATTTTTAACATCTAGTTGCTTAACTTGACAACCAAAGAAGAGTGCAATACTGAGAACCATTCTGGTGGTACTAGGTCTTACAACAGGAGAAAAAGGTCTCGTTGTAGTCAAGACCATCTACTTGACTATACCCTTTTGCAACTAACATTTCCTTATGTCTTTCTAGGGTTCCATTTGTCTTGGGTATGGCCTTGAAAACCCACTTACAAGCTATGACATGCATGTTTGGATGTCTGGGAACAACGTGCCATGCCTAGTATGCATAGGAGGGGAAGGAATTGAGGAGTATGGTTCCGATGGTGCATTAGAGGCTGGTGATGTAGGTATATCTAGGATAGATGATGCATCAGAGGCAGGTGATGCAGGTATATCTTGATCATGTGAGGTGGATGATGGAGCAAGTGTATCTTGAGTGTAGGTAATGGAAATATCTGAGAATGATAAGGTGTGGTCGAGAATAGAGTCTGTGATAGTAGTAGTAGTAGTAGTAGTGGGTGATTCAAGAATTAGGAGTATAGGATCTAACTGGTCTTTATGCATTTGATAGGATGGAATATGACTAGGGCATGGTTCTGGAATGGTGGGTGGTGGGATGACTGAAGGTTAGTAGGAGGGATCAAGGAGTCAAAAATAGTTAGGACATAAGGAATATTGGTGGCAGTAGGTTTAGAGTGATAGGGAAATTGTGACTCATCAAATGAGACATGTCGGGAGATGGAGGTCTTTCTGGTAGTGGGATGAAACCATTTTTATCCTTTGTGCTGATTATTGTATACTATGAACACACACGGTATAGTTTTAGGCTCAAACCTGTGTTTCTTGGTATCCCAAGTGTAAGATAACACTTGGATCCAAAAACCCTTAGGCTCACATAATCAATTATGTTTGTTGAATAGGGCATGGTATGGAGAGTTGAATTGAAGAGTGGATGAGGGAACTATGTTTAGGAGATAGAGAAAAAGCTGCTTCTACCCAAATGTATAAAGGGGCTCTACTGTGAAATAACATTGTTAGCCCTAATTCTCTGATAGTTCTGTGCCTTCTTTCAACAATGCCAGACTGTTGTGGTGTGTGAGGGCAAGATATGAAGTGGAAAATGCCTTGATTGGTGAAGTGATTCCATAGTTTAGTGTTTATAAACTCACCACCCCCATCTGTGTGTAGCCTTTTTATCTATTTATCAAATTGAGTGAGCACATATTTTTCAAATGCAATAAAGACATCATAGAAATCAGATTTATATTTTGTACTTAGTATAATCATCAACCAAAATTTCATAATATTTAAATTTTCCTAAAGAAAATCACAGTGAATCAATTCCAAAAGTACTAAAATATTCTGACTGACTGAAAGGAAACTTGCTAAGCTTGCTAAGTTGGCAGCTTTCACAAAGGTGTTCCAGTTTATTCTGACCTAGGACCTCAATGAGCCTTTTATTCTTTAATAACCGAACTATAGGAAATTATATGTTCCCCAATCTTTGGTGCCATAACTCAGCTGAGCAAGATCTGAACATCTGAGAGAAGTGTACCTCCAATCTACTAGGAATGACATAAAGGTTCCCCTTAAGTTGTCACTTCAATAGGACCTGTCATATGGTATGTCTCTTAAACACACACTCACTGTTAGTATAAGTACATATGGATGAGTGTTGCAGTGTTAATTGACTGACAAAGATAAGATTTTTTTTCCATGTTAAGGACTAGAAGAACATCTATAACCAAGGGTTTAGAAGTATTGGTGGTCCGTCCAAAATCGCCCAACTCTGAATGTAATTCTGATAGTCAAACGAGCGTCCGGATTGAGGCAAACACTCGTCCAGTTCTTCATTGCCTAGGCAGACGCCCGTCCGGTTGAGTCGGACGCCCGTCTGACCCTCCCTCTATAAATACCCCAGCCTTATCATCATCTTTTCGAATCAGTGTTAAAACCTCCAAAACCCGACTTTTCACGCCCTTTTCACCTAAAATCCTCGTTTTTGACCCGATCGGAGCGATTCAAAGTCCCCCAAACACCTCTTGACCCCTTTTTTCATTTACAAAACCCAAATCCTTCCACAAACACCTTTTGGCCGGATTCGAGACCCTAACTTGGGCGGTTTTCAAGTTTCAAAAATCAAAACTTTGGCCATTTCGTGCATCGTTCGGACTTCTAATCACTTCCATCATCATCCTAGCATCCTTATTGGTAAGAATCTATAAGCTTTTCTTGTTTCAATTCACGTTTTTTTTGGGTTCGATTTTCGAGTCGGCCCTTAAACGAACTGCCACTGATTGGGCTTGTTTTTTCTTTGTTTTGTGTTGTTTTTGCTATGATGATGATCTGGGGGTGCTACTGATTGATTATGGACGTCTGCATTACGGTTGTGGGTCGGTTTTGGTGTGGTTTGATTGGTGTTGTGTTGGGAAATCCCGATTGGACGATAATCGGGTTGTGAATTGTGTTCTGTGTGTTTAGGAGCTGCTGTGGTTGTTTAGTGTTTGATATAATGGTGCGTACTGGTGGTAAGGAGGGGGTTTCGGGGCAAAAACGTTATGGGAAGGAGATTGCTCGGGATGCCGGTAAGAAAAAGAAAACAGTTGAACCTAGGCCGGTAAATCCAAACCACGGGATGGAGATCAGAGAGAGGCAAAACCCCCCTAGGGCAGCCCAGAGTCAAGCTAGGGTGTCCTTGAGAGATGAGTCGGAATCTGAGACGGATAATGAGCCGTTGGTGAGAAAGAGAACAGTTGAGCCGGCGCCTAGGGTTGAGCAAGAAGTGAGGGAGCCTAGAGCTGCACCGGAAGCTAGGGTTGAAGGGGGTGAGCCAATAGTGGAGCCGGTTAGAACCCAGAGAATAGGAACTGGAGGAACCCCAATCCCGTTTTCCCGGAGATTTGTGAATTCCAAAGCTTTAGAGGTTTATAACAAGCACTACCTTACCCGCACGATGCTTACAGAGCGAGCCTTCCATGAGTATAATGTGGACAAGAACTTCGTGAAAAACCTAACTGATAGGAAGTGGAAGGCTTTGATGACAGCCCCGAAGGTAAAAGTGAATGCGACCTTGGTGCGTGAGTTTTATACGAATCTTTCGGAGTCAAGCCTAGAAACGGGGATGGTTAAGGTTCGGGGGGTCCAAGTCCCGCTTAGTGCCAAGGTGATCAATGAGAAATATGGGCTGGCACCGTTCGGGGGTTTGGATTATAAAGAGGGGATAAAGGCGAAACAGGATGCGGGGGAGGACCCGTTAGAGGATATCCGATTGTTGGTATGCCCGGATGTACCTTGGACTCTTGGCGGCGGTGGGGTAAGAAAGGGGTTGGTCACGACGACGTGGGCGGAGGATTGGAAAGTCCAATGCCGATTTATCCAGAACCGGTTGCTACCTAAGAACAACCTGACCCATTTCCACATCGGTGATCTAGGGATGTTGTATTCCCTCAATTTTAAGTTAAATGTGGATGTGGGTCAGGCCATTTATGATGATTTGGCCATGAACCAGAAGATCTACACACACCGCCTGCGATTTGCCCTCATCGATTCTGACTTGTGTCAGGACGCTGGGGTACCGGAGTATAAGGAGGATCACCGGCCTAAGAATCCTCGGTTGTTGCAAAGAGAGAAAGTACAGCCCCTGGCACAGCTAAAGCGTATGGCATCACAGCAGCCCAGTTCGTCTTCGGCTCCGACTCCGGCACCACCAGTTCCTTCTATTTCACCCTCCATGCGGATGAGGTTGAGCATGGTTAACAGTTTCAGGAACTGGATGGAGGATCAACAGCAAACGCAGAACAATATTCTGACTCTCCTGATGCTGATGAGTGAGGGTCGAATCCCGAGGGATCCAGCAGCTTTTGCCCCGAGCACCATGGACTATCACTTCTCGGAGGATATTGAGCAGGCCATCACACAGATCGTGGCGGAGGATGCATCGTCATCTGACGAGGAGACGGCTGAGGCTGAGGCGGCCGAGACCGGAGCTCCCACTGATGCTCCTTTAGACAGTGCCACCACTGCTGGTGATGATGTAGCACCCGGCCAGACGTGATTTTCTTTGTTTTATGCTGTTCCTTTTATCGTTTGTGCCCGGTGTTAGGGTTGTTTAGGAGCTGTTGAGTCTATTTGCTACATTTGTATTTTCTTTGAGGCTACTGTTGGTTTTGAGTTAATACTTTTATGATGGGTTTGTAAGCCTTAAGAAACATTCGTACTTTTGTTTGGATTTTGGTACACATTGTGGATCATTTTTACATGTCAAACCTCTGTGGTTTTATCTTTTACGCGTAGATGTTCTGTGCTTTCACCCGTTTGGGTCATTTATCCATCTATAGCAATTCACTGTGAGCTTTGCACCTGTATATCGAGTTTTCTGACGTGACAGGGCCGTTGTATTGTTATTCCCCTTCCCTACCCAATATTTTGGCACGTGGACCATGTCCCGTGCATGCTTTGCTGTGGTTGTTTTTGTTTAGGTATCGGGATTGGGGCCATGTTTTCTCACGGCTGTTACGGGATTCGATAGCGCTTTTTCGCGGTTCAAAGATAAGTCTCTCTTTTCTATCTCATTCACACGCGAGAGACGGTGCTTCATTCGAAGTGGGGGTGGAGACGACTTAGCTTTATTGTTTCGATTGATAAATATGCCATTAATTGTGATATGCTTAGTTAATGTCCGTTTTTGAGTCAGTTCGTGGCTTAAAATTTTAAAACTTTTCATGATTTGACACCGCGTTATATGCATGTTTCTCAAGATGGATTTGGTAGATGTCTTAGTAGACGAGTGATGTATGCCGGGCGATTTTATTTTGTCACGATACGAACCCTTTTTAATGCACGTAGACCTTGGTTGTACTTAGTCTGGTTGCTATACACACTTATACCACTAGTTTCGAGGCGAAATAGAAAGGTTGACCTAGGCCGGATACGGGATGAGAGTTATGGCGTTTCTTTGACCTAGCCAGAGCCAAATAAGCCAAAATCCCAACATTTTACCCTCGTAACCCCTTTAAGCCTTGATAGGACGGTCTGACCACCGTCCGAAATGAGCCGTTTTGGTTACTTAGCATGTATTACCCTAACCCTGAGCTTTATTATTGGTCACGTTTCTTTTGATCACCCTACGAGTGGACTTAGTCGTTGTGTTAGACACACGTGGGGTGGGAGATGGTGCGTGCTTCGAGAGGAGTTAGTTAGTACGAGCTAATATGATGAAGGGGAGGAGCTCGAGGAATGTCTCGTGAGGCTTGTGGTTCGGAAAAAAAAAAGAAAAGAGAAAATGTAAAGTTGAAAAAAAAAAAAAAAAAAAAAGAAAAAAATGAAAAGAAAATGAGGAGAAAAATGACAAAATGAAAGTTTGAATAAAGTTGAAAAAAAAAAGTCAAGGGAGGATGTTTTGAGTAAATGAAAGTATGATGTTAAAGTTGGGGTTGTTTATCAATGTGTATAGAAATATCGAAGGAGTTTGGTGTGGTTTAGTATGTTTTCGAATAGAAGTAAATGAGATGATTAGGTTCACTAGTATTTTCTTTTCTCCAGTCCCAAATTTTTCTTTCGATTAACCCCATCCCGAGCTTAACATTATAACCCTTCAAGTCCTACTTGACCGTATTTAGCCTCGGTTGCCTCGATTAGTGGAGATTCTAGCCCGGTATGAGCTGCGTGTAGTCATTTGGCCGGTATTCAAAGCCGGTGATCATTTTGGGTGTAGTCCTCGGTCTATATCACACACACTTCGTTCTCGTGGTAAGATAAAGTCAAGTGGTGTACGTTCATTGTCTACTTTACTTTTGCCTTGATGTCGTGAGCACTATGCATGTGTCGTAAAGTTGATCCCATGGTCTGTTTAGAGCGCCTAACTTACTCGAGGACGAGCAAAGGCTAAGTGTAGGGTGGTTGATGAGAGTCAACTTTACTATACTTTGGTGTGTAGTTTAACCCCCGTTTATCACCTTTTGGCATGTTTTGGGTAGATATAGACCGTTTCGAGAGTAATATCGAGAGTTATACGCACGGGGAATTAAACCGTCATATCGATGGTAAACTCCGCCTTTTTAGCGATATTTCACTCTTTTCCGAGTGCTTTTGTCTTGCGGAATTACGCGTGGTGTTTGTTTGTCTATGTTATTGCAGGACTTAGGTGACTCGAGGACCCGAAAGGCGATAATTTGGACTGAGAAATGTGTTCATGAGACAAAAATTGAGTGAAAGTGGAAGAAAAGCCAAGTTTGGAGTGGAATCAAGCCAGACGGGCGTTTGGGCAAGTCAGACGGGCGTCTGAAGGAAGCTTACCCCAAACGGGCGTTTGCCCATCCCAGACGGGCGTCCACTGTATCGACACTTCATTCAGAAAGTTATGTTTTTAGCTGGACGGGCGTTCAAAAGACCCTCATACGGGCGTTTGGGTAGGCTCAGCCCGATTCAAGAAGCTCATTTAACACTGACGAGCGTCCAGAGTTCCAGACGGGCGTCTAGGGTTCAAAAAGCCTCAAGTCACGATTCACCAGACGGGCGTTCATAGGAATGCGAACGCCCGTCCAATGAAGGCGAAACCCTAATATCTTCATGTTTTCCAGGAGGACGGGCGTCTGACATGGACCAGACGGGCGTCCGGGACCGACAACAGCAGATTTCGACCTAATCTATAAATACGCAGCTCATTCAGCCCCTACTCATGTTTGGCCGACTTTGACTTCTCTTGAGCGATTTTGGTGCGACTTTAGTGTAGTTTGATCACCCTTTGATCCCTTGATTCCTTAGATAACATCCTTTGATTCTAAACACTCTCTATAGCTTAGTTTTAAGTTTAAGTTCCAAAGATTGTTCTTTTGGTGGATGAAGACGTCTAAATCCTCACGGGCGTCCTTGCGGTGTTCTGACGGTGGATATCTGGCTGTATTTAAGGTGTGGTGATGCTCCGGCGGGCGGTGGTGTGGAGAGTTAGAATGGAGAGAGCTTTTGCTTGGGAATATAGTGTGTATTTCATACCTCTTATCATGCCTTTTAGTTTACAATGACCACCCCTTTTATAGAGGTGGATAACTTAGGGGATAAGTAATCTATTAGATATTTTTCTAGTAGATAGGTCTTACTTAGATATTAAGCAAGGTGAAATATCTAAGTTACAAGTGGGAAAAGATTCGGATCAATCGGCGACCACTTCTGCGGGGTCGCAGAGAGCAAGCCCTCTTTGGCCTTCGCTCTGGCGACCTTCCGACTCGCCTGGTTGAGATTCCACAGGTCTCATTGCCTTTGCTCGAGGCCGCAGATGCCTTGATCGCGCGAGGTGAGACAGACGGCCGCCCATTTTGCGATCTCTCTTGTCATGCCGGAGGGTGGTGCGGTGGGTTGTCTCTCATCGTTGAGGTGGTGGAATTATTTGTACCCATCAATGGCCCCCTACTCCGTGCTTTAATGACATTCCCCGAGGATATGAAGGATGGAGTATTTATCAACACTTATGATCCCATCGTCGGATGCGACTTGTACACTTTGAGCCGTGACTTTCAAAGCAAGCGACCTCAAAGCAACTCGGGTCAATTTTTTGCGACCTTGTCGCCTCGATGCGACTTGTTCGCTAAGAGTCGTGCTTTCAAAACATGCGACCTCAAAGCAACTCGGGTCTGTTTTTGCGACCTTGTCGCCGACGCGACTTGTTCGCTAAGAGTCGTGCTTTCAAAACATGCGACCTCAAAGCAACTCGGTCTATTTTTTGCGACTCGCCGCCTGCGATGCGACTTGTTCGCTAAGAGTCGTGCTTTCAAAACATGCGACCTCAAAGCAACTCTGGGTCTATTTTTTGCGACCTCGCCGCCTCGATGCGACTTGTTCGCTAAAGTCGCGGCTTTCAAAACATGCGACCTCAAAGCAACTCTGGGTCAATTTTTTGCGACCTTGTCAAATCGATGCGACTTGTTCGCTAAGAGTCGTGCTTTCAAAACATGCGACCTCAAAGCAACTCTGGGGTCGATTTTTTGCGGGCGAGGCCATCAATCGTGCCGACGCCCGACCCTCCAGGTCTTTTTTGTCGCGGAGTGATGCGGCCGTTTCAAAGAATCGCCCGGGTAGTTGTACGTGGGTATTGATGGGACGCGCCAGATTTCAAAATCGATAATCGCCGCCTAATCGGAACCGTTGGATGAAAGCGTTCCCAACCGTTCGATCGTGGGCCCCTTGCCTATATAAAGCCTTCGCCTCACCCTTCACACTTTTAGTGTTTCTTACTTTCTCCGTTGTTTGTTGCTTTTAGAATTCTCGAGTTTTGGGCGAGCTTTGAAGGTTCAACGGCGTTCTGCGGTGGTTCTAGGATTTCACGGCGGTTCTTTTGAAGATTCCGCCACCTCTTTGAGTATTTCCCGTTTTCAAGCGGTTTTCCAATCTTTCTCAAGAATCGTAAGAAATCCTTTCGTTAACTTGTTTACTCATCCATCCCTCGCCTTGTTTTTCCATATATATCAATTTCGTCTATTCTTTTTTGCTACGGAGATGCAAGATCGCCTTGTTTTTGATTAAAAACGGGATTTTTCCCGGGAGAGATTTATGATTTTCTGGGAAAATTGGGGTTTCACCCGCTCCTCGCTATCCTCTCGTGATTTTATTTGCGATCTCTTGTAAAACGGAGGAGGCGGTATTGAAGTGGGTGCGATCACCTTCCGGGTTAATTTATCATTATACCAGTCCGAAAGCTCCACCTTTTTCCTCCCTTGTTTTTGCAGGATGTCGGGAAATGACAATTCTGGCGACGACTCTACGGAAAGGGAGGTTTACGATTACGCTGAAGATGACCCCGTACTATCCGCTGCCTCGGTTGGCGATCTGTTGGACGAGGTTGAGGTGGAAAGTAGTCGCGCAGATATTGGCGAGATTACCGCTGATGAGGTCGCACATATGGATGTCGACCCTTTTGAGTTGGAGGCCTTCATCTCTGCCCGACATCCGCCTCGTAGAGTGAGTCTCAAGGAGAAGGCGCGGGCCCAAAAGTCTCCAACAGCTCGTGAGGCTGAAGAAATCGCTTTCTCCATCGAAGGACAAACTGCGGCTCCGAGCACTAGCGGCGCTCCTGACCATGACGAGGCTTACGTTCAGGACGCCGCGGTTCATGAATTAATGGGGTCCAGCGAGGACGAAAATGCGGAATTGCCCCGTAAGGATGTCTGGATGCCTGCGAAAAAGCAGAAGAAAAAGAAAACTGCGAGCCCAACCATGACCGTTGGTGAAGCCGCGCGGCCGATTCCCACCAAGAGTTCTCGCCCTAATAATCCCGGCTATGCGAGTTTGCGCCGGAGCGGCGCTTGAGAAGGACGTTGACAAGAAATGGACCCGATGTGCAAGAGTAGCGATCTCAACAGACCATTAATCGATATTCGAATCGACACCGCGTGTATCGGTTTTCTTTTTTCGATTATGGGAAGGAGTCCGATAAATTTAAACCCGGGACCATAAGGATTATGTATGCGCAGCGTCGATCCGAGGACACCCTTATCCTCCATTTCCATCATTTATGTGCGGGTCCGAGGCCTCCTTTCGATCCTTTCTTTGTGAAGATTTGCAGGAGATGGGAGGCGCTTCCCTCCGATTTTGCCGTCGGGCTATCATCCAGATTGATGGCCTTCATCGTTATGTGTCGGATCTCGAAGATCGAGCCGACGTTGACTTTATTGGGGCAATTTTATTCCTTTTGTGGGACGTCTATTCCTCGACAAATCTCTGAGGTCGCAGACTCTCGCCTTACTATTCTCGCTTCCCAATAAGTTTCACAAATGGGGCGCTGGTACCGAAAGTTGAGTCGAAGGTAGGTCGGCCTTTTCCTAAGCGCAGAGTTCGTGAGGCAAATCCACGCTTGTACTCTTTGACCCCTCGTGAATGAGCGGCGCTACGTAAAGGGGTCGATGACGTTGATTCGCCGGACGGGCGGCGCCATCTCGGAGAAATGTATCCTGGTTGATCTTCTTGATCTAGCCGAGCCCTTTGCATGCATGGCGGGCCTGGTGGGCGAGGAATGCCGTGCCCATGGTACAAATGGGTCCAGAGCGTGATCCGGATGGATTGGGGGTTGTCACATCAACAAATGTTTTCTCCGAGTGTCCGGAATGTGGGGCGATCTATACTTAGGCCGCATAGTAACTTTCTTTGTCCACTTGTATTTATTTGTAAATGCTCATTTTGTTTTCCCCGGTTCTAAACCGCTTTCTTTTTGTAGGCATGGATCCAAATGCTCGCAGGCTCACCGAAACAAACTTAATGCGGAGGCGCACAAGGCGCGTGCTCGATGGTGAGGCCTTGAAGAAAGCTCAGGAAGGTGCCCCGAATCAGACGCCGATTGTCGAAGAGATATATAACCCGGAAGTCGCGACCTCTTTCGCCCTTGTTGCGACTTCCTCTGCCGTTGTTGCGGGCCCAGGTCAGGCTGGTGCCTCAAAAAAGACTCATCCCCCTACTAAAGAGTCACATGGCCAGAAGCGACCTCAAACAGAGAAGGCGAAGGATGATCGCCCACCCAAACGGTCCGCTCCCAGCCCGGCGCATCTTGAAGAGGTTGAAACTCCCGTGGAGAAGAGCGCACCTGCTGAGACGCCGCCGCAAAGGACTTTGCCCCGAGGTTACTCTGGGAAAGAGGCCCTGTGGTTGGATCCGAGCTTTACCCAGGAACTTGACCTATCCAAAGCTCGCCGGGTTGGCGAAGCAATTGCTGACGTGATTCCTCTTGGGCCGATCCCTCTCGGTTATCCTGATCATGTTCAAGTGGAGATTGGCCGGGGCATATTGGCCCGCTTTGCGGCTCAAGACGACTCTCCGCCTCAAGATGAGATTGCTGAGATCAGAGATTTGAGCGGACAGTTTGGGATTGCAGCTTCTCTGGTAAGACCTCTTTTTTTTTTTTTTTTTTTTTTTTTTTTTTTTTGCTAATCATCCCTTGTTTTCCCCAGCTCGGTGCTCGTTTAAACAGGGTACTTGAGGCCGCTGAGCGGCGCGATGCAGAGGTGAAGAAGGTGACGGCGCAGCTGGGAGCAACTGATAAGGCGAGGATTACCGCCGAAAAGAAAGCTAAACATGCGGCTGGCGAGGTGGAGAAGATGAAGGCGATCATGGAGGAGCACTCTAGATTGGATGCTGAGATCAATGAGAAAGTTGCATCTTTGACAAAGGATTATGCGGGGGCGCAGGAGGAGATCGCCGCGATGAGGGTTAAGCTTGCTGAGGCGGAGACGTTTGCCAAAGAGGCCGCTGAGAAAGCTATGGAGGAAGCTGCGAAGAAAACGGCTGAGGCTGTCGAGGAGGCCAAGTCTGGGGCCGTTGCTGCCTATAAGAATTCGGATGACTTCTTCGACCTGATGGAGAATAGCTTTGACCAGGGCTTTAGTCACCTAGCTCAGATCCGGGCCGATCGAGGCAGGGGCACATCACTCTGGAGGATATGCTGCGGTGGGTGAACACGCATCAAGGTCATCCCAATTTACTGGCCTTTCATCCGGAAATCCCCTATGCAAGCGAACTCATTACCTCGATTCAGACTGAACAGCTTAAACGTAGCGAGCCTGCTTGGGATCCCGCCTCGCTCAATCCCTGTGAATTTTGAGATGTTGAAGAAGCCGCCGCCTCCGAGCAAGGCGACGAGTTTATCAAGACCCGCCTACTCCGCATGCTCTCTAGATTTCTCGGACTTTTCTGCGAGCTCTTTGAAAATTTGATTTGTAACTTTGACTATTTACTTTGTGATTTGACTGAACCTTGATCTGTAATAGCTTGACAATTTATTTTCTGCATTTTTTCAATTTATACAACTTGGCTTTTCTTGTCGCTGATTCGATCTGGCGGCCTTTCGCGAGGCTGTGACAGGCTATTTTTGTTCTCTGTGCTGTCCTCTTGATTCGTGTGAAGTCGCTCAATAGTTTGGCGCGACGTCGATCCGTCATGACGCCGTCGTCGCCTTGTTCTAACCATAGTCGCTACGCGACGCTAATTTTTCAAGGTTGGCCTTATTGAGCAAAGTGCTTTTGTCGTAAGATAGAGCCTCACATTAAGAGACCTTTGATCGCTGCGTCATTAACGCAGAGTTATGACCCCTAATGACTAGGTGTCGCTTGTAATCGTAGCCATAAATTTCGGTCTCTTTATGGTCCGGGCGCCTCCTGTTGCCTTGGTCTTCGGTCGCTTTGCATATCCGCCCTAGGATCCAATTAATCCCAACCGTTGATCATACCCTTCTCTAGTATAAAAAGGGGTTATTCTCGAACTCATTTTACCTCTTGCCTCATCTCGAATTTTGCTTTCTTCCTCAATCGCTCATTATCCTCTTCACTGCTTATCCTTCAAACTCCATGTCTCATCCAGGGAAAGCAACCAGTTCGGATATTCAAAGCTCGCCCCATCCGGGATGTTTCTTTTTCACCAACGCTTCCCCATAGCCAAGGATTATTTTCGGGATTTTTTGAGTGGCGTGATATTATGGGGAGAGGGCTTACATGAACAACGAATAGAAGACGGCTCCATGTCGCGCTCGCTTTTCGGTGGTGGGAATTTATTGCCGAGCCCTCGGGAGCGGTTAATGTTACCATGATACGGGAATTTTATTCCGTGTTGTCTCGATGTAGCCTCTGGCGAAGCGTGAGCATCTCTCTCCGGGTGTTCCGTTATCTTTACTCCGAGAGAATTAACCAAGTTTTTAACATACCCGCGATAAATCCCTCCTCCCATTATGAGATCGCCTGGGACCTTGCGGATGAGGAAAATAGGCGATTCGCTCAGGTATTGCAATGTCTTTAGCTGTTCCCGAGAATCGGTTTGGTCTTTGGGAGGATTTGCGTCCGACCTCTCTCGCAGCCGACCGTGAGTGGAAGAAGTTTATAAATTCCCGCGCTCTTATCACCGGCGATGCCGATGTTGTTAGTGAGAGCGGCGCTCTTCCGCTGACGCCATTCGCGACCATAGAGTGGATATAGACTCGGGAGTGTTGATCCATCGCGAGGCACTAAGATATGCGTGCTCGGCGGTTCAAGGTCGCCGTGGTATCGGTCGCCGCGATGCCTTTCGTGATCGCCGATATCCAAATTATGCAATGGCGCCAGTGGTTCCTTCCATACACTCGACCGATATGTTTGAAAAACTTATCCGGTGGAGCTCTTTTGCGAGCATGATGCCGCTTTTGGACCTCCACGCATGTGATCGGAGGAAGATAATCCTCCCGCAGCTTGATGGAAGTTTGTCCAGGCTTGATCGATATGTTTGAAAAAAACTTTTCATCGTCATTTTCATTTTTTTTTTTTTTTTTTTTTTTTTTTTTTTTTTTGATGACGATTTAAAAGACAAGGATGTAAATACAATTTGGAAGAACGACTTTATTTGAATTGTCTTGTTACATATAGTATTTTTTCGATTGTTATGCATGCCATGGCCTATTATACTCATGCCCTCCTTGTCACTTAGCATGTACGTCCCCTTTTGATAACTCGCGAAACTGCAGGGCCTTCCCGCTTTTCCGATAGCTTTCCTTTTTCGCGCCGTGGCCCGTGGCTTGTCTTTTTTGTAGAACGTAATCCCGACGGCGAAGTGATGATTGCGAATACGCTTGTCGTGATGACGCTTTTGTCGCTGCTTATAGTTGACCAGACGATCAGATGCTCGCATGCGCCGCTTCTTCTACTAGATCGAGCTCGAGTTTTACGCGTCATTTGTGTTATTGACCTCATTGTAAAAACGACTTTGGGCTTGGTAAGGCCATTTCCACAGTGCCATAGCCTCGCACCCATATGTTAGAGCAAAAGGAGTTTCCCTCATTGTGATTTTTTCGCGACGCCCCGAGTGCCCATAGAGTCGCTGGAAGGTGATCCGCCTGGCCTCGCCTTCTCACCAGGCTCTTCTTTAACACACTCAGACTGCTTGTTGGCATTTTCGGCTTGCCCATTTCTCTGCGGGTAGCACACGGATGATTGCCAATGTTTAACATTGTTCTCTTCGTAACTGTCGAATTCGTCTCTGAATTGAGGTCCGTGATCGGAAACCATCACTCTTGGAACACCAAATCTTGTCCATATTTGATCGAGCAAAAAGTATGTTATGTCCCTGGTATTGGTTTTTGCCAAGGCCTTAGCCTCGACCCACTTAGTAAAATAATCAACCGCGACGACAACGTACTCGCAACCTGAGCGACCCTTCTTCAAAGGTCCGATGAGGTCGATTGCCCACATGTCGAAAGGCCAGGCAGCTACCACTATGCTTTGTTCGACTGAGGGTAGCCTGGGGATATTTGCGAACCTCTGGCAAGTATCACACGCGCGGGTATGAGCTTTGGCGTCTTCATCTAATTTTGGCCAATAATATCCGCTAGAAGTACCTTCGTGCTAGTGTTCGATTGGAGAAATGGCCGCCGACATTCCTCACGTAGCTCGTTAGATTCCCGTCACCTCCTCAGGTCGCACGCGATCGTAGAAGGGGTTTCGCGAATGAATGACGGTAAAGCACGTCGTCCATAATCGATATCTTGCGGCCCTTCTTACTAAGGCCCTAGCTTCGCAAGGGTCGCTCGGAAGCTCTCCTAACTCAATATAAGACTTTATGATGTCGATCCAACAAGTGCTACTGGGTTGGAAATCCATGATCTCGCCCTAGGAGATGGCGGGCTCCGATAGATGTTCGACCATGATCTTTGGGATCGCACGTAAGCGCCTTCGCCGTTAATTTGGACAAGTAGTCGGCCCTATGATTGTCCTCTCGAGGGATGTTTTTGAATTGACAATATGTGAAGCTGCTTTCGAGTCTTTTGACGAGGTTAATATACCTTTGTAAAATTTCGCAATGAATGCCATATGACCCTTTGATTTGATTTACTACCAACTGTGAGTCACAAAATACTTGTATATTTTCGACTTTCATGGCTTTGGCGAGTTTTAACTCAAAGAATGACGGCCTCGATTTCGCCTCTGGTTGTTAGAGGCGGTGAAATCAAATCTCGTGGCCTCGCTCAATTTCTTCCGATGTTCCTGGTTCTAACAGATTATTCCGCGCCGCACCACTTTGTGATTAGCGGAGCCATCAACGTAGAGTCGCTAACGTTGACTTGGCCACGATAGGCTCGTCCTCCGTGGTGACCCTATCTTGGTCGCGCTCGAGCAGAGTCGCTCTTTCACCTCTTCGCTGAAGCTTGTTTTCGCTTATGAAATCGGGAGAGCTTGGGCCTTACTGACCTTCGGGGCTCATATCGGATATCAAACTCGAGAAAGCTCGATGGCCCATCTGAGTAATCGACCGGACAGTCCGGCTTGTGAAGAACTCCGTCTTAGCGATGCATTCGATAATACTACGATGGTGTGCGATGAAAAGTAAGCCCTTAATTTGCGGGGGCGCTATAACAACACAATAAGCCAACTTTTCTATATTAAAATAACGACTTTCAACGGGCTTAGAGCTTTGGAAACATAAAATCGGCTTCGCGAGCCTTCCTCCTCTTTTACGAGAGTCGCGCGCTACGGCCCTATCTCGAGGTCGCTAAATATAAAACAGAGTATCCCAGCCTCGGGGTGGTTAGCAACGGCGGTTTTGATAAGTACTTTGAGGTCTTTAAATGCCCAGGAGCATTCCGGCTGTCCAAGAGAAGGTACCATTTCTTTCGAATTTTGAAGAAAGGCGGACTTCTTTTCGCAGATTTTGAGACAAACCTACCCAAAGTCGTGATCCCGCCGTTGAGCATTTGACTTCTTTAATCTTTGGTAGGCTCGCTCATGTTGACCAGGGCCTCGATTTTTTCGGGATTTGCCTCGATCCCCTTTGACTTACCATAAAGCCCAGAAATTTCCTCGCCTCGACCCCAAAAGTGCATTTCGTAGGTTGGGCCATCGAGTGATTCTTTACGCTTGCAAAGGTTTCGCTGGAAGGTCCTCCAAGTGATCTTGGCGACTTGATTTCACGACCATGTCATCAATGTAGGCCTCTATGTTCTTGCCTATCTGCGTCTTTGAAAACTCGCTGTTTACCATTCTCTCGATAGGTTGAGCTCGTTCTTTAGGCCAAACGGCATCATCTCATAGTAATATAGCCCGCCGCGCCTCAAGGCCGTCGCCTCCTTATCTTCATCGGCCATTCGACCTGGTGGTAGCCGGAATAGCGCGTCGAAAGCTTAAGGTCTCAAAACCCGCGATCCCATCCACCATTTTATCGATTCGAGGAGCGCGTAGGGTCCTTTGGGCAAGCTTTGTTTAGATCGCTGAAGTCGACGCGACATCCGCCACTTGCCGTTGTGTTTTTTCACCATTACTACATTTGCCACCAGGTGGGATATTGAAGTTCTTTGATTATGCCTGCGCTAAAAGTTTCTCGACCTCAATTTTTATCGCGACCTCCTTTTTCAGAGAATTGGCGCGCCTTTGTTGTATTGGCTGAAGTTGGGATCGACACTTAGGTTATGCAAGGCGACCTTCGATTCTACACCTCTCATATCAGTTACCTCCCAGGCGAATGCGTCCAAGTTTGCTTTCAGAAGCTTGATCAGCTCTTCCCTTTCTTCCTCGGTAGTCCTCGATCCTATTTTTATCTTTTGATCGGGATATTTGACGTTTATTATAACTTCGACCAACTCGTCTTCGGCAGTGAAGTCGGGCTCGTCCCGAACTTGCAATGTCTCTACCTCCACGGCCTTCTCCGAGACTTCTTTCATCATAGCAATCTGATCCGTAGCTGTGTTAAGACCATCCAGTCGTGGTCGCCAGAGTCGACTGCTTTTGGTCATATAGTCGAGGAAAGCTCCAGTCGGCCGACGGCGACCCCAACTTCTCCCCTACGTGAAATTTGACCACCGGTGGGGAACGGACGCCACCATTTGGAACTTCTTCATAGTTGGGATTCCCAAAATCATGTTGTAGTAAGAGGCGTGTCGATTACCAAGAAAGTTATTATCTCCGTTCTACAGGGCTCATAGTCGCCCAAAATGATATTGAGGTCGATCGTGCCTTTGACCCGCACTGTGTCGTTGGTAAAACCTTCGAGGACCCCAAGGTAGGGTTTTAACTTGGCCTCCCCGAATCCGATCTGTTTTAAACAAATAAATAGATGATATCGCGCCGGCCCTGATCGACCATTACTCGGTTGACGCCTGTTTGTCGCTCACCCCCACCTTTAGAATGAGGGGTATCTCCATAGGCCACCGATCGTTGTTAGCTCGCTTTTGTGAATATGATTCCCTTCTCATTCTCTCCCAACACAATCGCTTTTGAGCCGCGGGTATTGATTTGATTTATCTCGAGATTTCGATTGATGGTTTTTTGGGAATATTCCCGTGGATGACTGAACTCTCTCTCGATAGACGCGAGGTTGGCGCCCTTGACCGGAAGTGTTGTTTCTCGCGTTTATATTTCTTCGGGCTGGTCCTCACGGATCGACCTTTCTATCTCGCGCCAGGGTGAAGCATTCATCGGTGATGTGGCCATGGTCCTTGTGATAGTCGCAGATTTGGATTTATCGCGCTATCAGGATCGCCTCATAGGCTTTGGTTTGTCGAAATGTTCACGAATTTCAAACAGATTTGGGACGCTTTGGTGTTGAGCGGGTAAAGTTATCCTCGCTAAATTTGTATGGCTTTTTCACCTCACGATCACGATTAGTATCTCGTCCCTTTTCCTTTTACGGTCATCCACGCGATCCTCCTTTGGCTTAACGTGGCTCGTCTTAGGCTTGGCTTTCCCGGCAGACGGCGCCTCGGCCGATTTCATCATTCGGCTCTTTCTAACATCTCCCTGAGACCCGCTTTGGGGGGCCGCAGATTGAATTCAGTTTTCATCGGGCCTTTGGCGATTCCGGTGAGGAAACATGTTATGACCGCATCGTCCGGAATGTTCCTTGTTTGATCATATATTCGACGAACCGCTCGTAATATTCTTTTCCGCATTCATGCCCTCCCATACGAACCTCATATAGGTCTTCAATGGTTTTCTTCGGCCTGCTTGCCGATTCAAACTCTCTCGACAAACTTTTCCGACAAATCCTCCCAACTTTCAATCGAGCGCGAGAAGCCCGCGCGATTCAGGACGCAGCCCTATCTCGCATGTCGCCAACTAACGCGATGCACCAGGCGGATTTATTTTGTGTAGCAAGGGTGATGCGACCCGAACGCGTGAGCCACTCGCTTGGGCATGAATTTCCATTGTAGTAGTTGTAATCGATAACTAACCTTTTCTCGCTTGGGAGGCAATGTTTCGTAATCCTTTAGCGAGTACGCCGATCCTCAAATCGGGCGACTTTCTCGACGGGCCTCGACTTTTTAATTTCGCAAGCTCTTTTCTCATTACCTCCATCCTGCTCGCCAAAATAGGTCGATTCGGTCGTGGATCGTGCTTGCAGATCGCTCGCTCCGCTTCTACGCTCGATTCCCTATGATTTTGTGATCCTCTTGGCGGGCCTTTTTCCCCGATAATTGTGCGAGCATCTTGTGCGGGTCTATCCCGATGGATGGGCATCTCTCTTCAGGAAGGCCGAGACGACTTGGGGCTAAAGCCTTGTCCTTCTCACCCAACCTATTAAACGCGGACCCTTTGTCGATTCTTCTTCTTTTTGATGGTCGCGATCTTGGGGCCGAGGTTCGTGGAATTTCTTTCCTCGGTCCATAGCGACCAAGAGTGCACACTCTCTTCTACGCCGATTTGTTGAATTTGGCTCGGCCCCGTCTCATGCGACCGCAAGAGGGATTTCGTTTTCGGGAGGATTCTGGGTCGATCGCCATAGGCCTGGCCTTAGCCACCAAAGCGGAATTGGTGAGATACATAGTTTCAGCAGATTCTGGCGATTCCCTCATTTCCGCGACTCTGGGTCCTCCGAAAGCCCGGTTGTATCTCCGGGATCGATCTTTGGCTTTCTTTGTGACCTCTCTCTCATGAGTTCCATCCAGGCAACAATAGCCTCTTTCGACTTGGTTTTTTGATTAATGACATTTCGAGCGCCGCTAGTGCTAAGACCCTCTCTCGATCCTTCTCCTTCGGCAGGAGATTGTCTAGTGTTTCTCCCGCGCCTCCCACGAGCTTGATGTAGCATAGTACCTTTATGGGGGTTTGGGGTGTTAGATGCCCTTTGCTTCCAAAACCATCTCTCGTGGTGGCTTTTTGAGCGGTTTCTTTGGTAAAGGGAAGAAATAAAGGCGTTTGAGGACTTTTCTTTGTAAGATTATCTCCTCCGAATGAGAGTTCTAGGTGATTTCTTACACAATCGGTTTCCTGTAACGGAGCCAATCAAGACGCCTAAATCCTCACGGGCGCCTCATGTGTGTTCGACGGTGGATATCCGGTCTGTATTTAAGGTGTGGTGATGCTCCGCGCGGGCGGTGGTGTGGAGAGTTAGAATGGAGAGAGCTTTTGCTTGGGAATATATAGTGTGTATTTCATACCTCTTATCATGCCTTTTAGTTTACAATGACCACCCCTTTTATAGAGGTGGATAACTTAGGGATAAGTAATCTATTAGATATTTTTCTAGTAGATAGGTCTTACTTAGATATTAAGCAAGGTGAAATATCTAAGTTACAAGTGGGGAAAGATCTGGATCAATCGGCGACCACTTTCCTGGGTCGCAGAGGAGCAAGCCCTCTTTGGCCTCGCCCGCGAACTCTTTCCGACTCGCCTGGTTGAGATTCCACAGGTCTGCTGTTTTGCCTCGAGGCCGCAGATGCCTTGATCGCGGCGAGGTGAGACATCGCCGCCCATTTTGCGATCTCTCTTGTCATGCCGGAGGGTGGTCATGTGGGTTGTCTCCTCGCTGTTGAGGTGGTGGAATTATTTGTACCCCATGGTGGATTATTTCGTCATACTTTTCAGATCGATTTCTCTCTGCTTTTATGGTAATGAATACTTTCTCTTTTATTATTTCCAGCATGATTCCAATTCTTATTTTGTTTATTAGCATAATTATGAGTAGCTAAATTCATGTGTAGTCGAATTATGTGAAAGCGAGCGAAAACCCTAAGGGGGATGAGATAGGGAATTGTGTAGTGCGTAAATTATGTTTAACCGATTAATCCACGTCCTAAAACTTGTTTTAACGTTTTTGAATTAGATTGATCACCTAGTTCACTGCCACACACATCGAACTTATAGATGTATTTTGCGGTGAGATGTGGGATAAGGGTTTTAGGATCGTTGCGTAGATTCGGCCAAGTTGTTAGGTCCGAACCCAATACAGAGATTTGTCATCGTTGTTCGAGTGACTCTAGAGCTTAATCATGTTAGGTTAATCGGTTTTCTAAAGGGAGAATTAATTAACTTCACATAGGGTGGTTAGATCGAGTTGTTCAGTCTAATCGCTAGAATTAGGAGTTGGCACCCGTGGATGTCGTTAAATTACATTGGATAGGTAGGTCGGTTAAGACATGCTCCCTGTTAAGTCATTCCTTAGGGGTAAAAGTAGCTCGTGGGATCATAGTTCGACTATACCCTTTAATACCTAGAAGTAAACTCATTAGTATAATCTTTACTTTTGCATTAGTATAATATCTCTCTTCCACTATTTTGATCTGAACTAAGTTCTAAGTCGACTTTGGTACTTAGACATTACTCCCTGTGGATTCGACCTTGAGACCACTATACTACCGTTGATCCGATACTCTGTCGGTTAAAGTTAGCGGTTAGTTATCTTGCTATCACCTTTCTATCTAATAAAATATAAAATATGATATAAATATATATGTTAACATCCTCCTCAAACTCAATTTGGTGCAACAAGGAGCATCGAGAGTTTGGTAATGAAAAATATCTGACGCTCGATAGTTGGGCCTTCGTGAAAGTGTGCAAGATGCAAAAAAGACTAAGTAGATGGAAAAGAAATAGTGCCACGATGATGATGATGACAAGTAAAACGACAGTCAATCTCAATATGCTTGGCACGCTTATGAAATATTGCATAGTGTCCAATTTGAATAGAACTCATTTTCTCATATTTGCCAATGTCGGGTGACTTGATCCCCAAGCCGTCCATATCTCCATTTATGTTCACGTTTATGTATATGTATATGTTTGGGCTTCTGTTTATCGGGCCTACTTAGGTATGTATGGAGTACTATATACACTCCCATATTGTAACCTAACAGAACAATCTGGTCGTAATAAAATATATTTTTTTCTGCCTATGGATATAGCTAACACAACGTTAGTGAACCATGTTAAATATGCGAGTCTTTTTTGTGCCTTCTTTACAACGTTCAACATCGATGAGTGAAACTTCCTCTTGAATCAGTAGGTCAACCCCTTCCTGCACCCGAACCTCAGCATCATCCTTACTAGCACTACCGAGAGTGGCTTCCTTAGTATTCAGAAACTGAGCAGGTTCTTTCACATCCTCCTTCATTCTATACTATTGTTTAACTGATTCTATTTTCCTTTCATCTTTAAGCTAGTATCTTCTTTGAACACTCACTATTTACTAGCCCAATACGCCTGCGTTGACAGTATGCATACCAGGATTCATAATCGCCACTTGCCAAAATCTTGTCTCGTCATCTCCAGTTCATATTCGGTCTTCTTTCTACTTTAACAAAACTACTCTAATCATAACCTAACCAGCTGAAAACTGTATAAGATTAATAGTAGCCGAATCAATTTGGTTATGACAGAAGCAACTCGGTATAGGAACTCTGGTGGAAGCAATTCAAGAAGATCTATCCAAACACGAACCCAAGATGCATCTTGCGAAAATCTGCTGTCCACTTATATTAAATCTTTGAATTTTTACCAATTGACCCGAATCTTCTGTAGGAAAGGTTGTTATAATCCTCCTGAGATGAAAGATGAATCAACACACGTTTGTGGTCAAGCAAATCTATCAGACAATCTGCTTTAAACAATAAACGAATGATGATTTTACGCAAATCATCTAATTTCAGCCTATAATCCAGGAAACAAGAATACCAATTGGCGTTCTGAAAATTTTTCGCAATTTGTTGCATCTGTTCCTAGAAATTTTGAAAGAAGACTTACCTTTATGTCGTGACAATGATCCCAAACTCATCATAATTTGATCTCATTTTATCGATGTCGTGAATGACTTTGAGGGAGGTGCAGCCTCACCCTCGTCTAGAGGGGTGTCTTCCATGCTGCAACACTTAATTTTTATGTGCTACGCCGATCATTTGTTCGCATTGATCATGTATATGCTTCCCTCCCGAAAGTTCAATCACAAAACATGAAATTCTGTTGAAGATAGCGTAACTAGGTTTTGAAGCTGAATATTCTCGCTCAGCGTTTTAGGAGTGGCTTTACTACTTAAATCCATTGTCCTTACTTAGCAAAAATGATTAATTAATGTTACTCGGTCCACTATTTCTCAATATTATTATATTAAGTTATTGAATCCACTATTTCTAAGTATTATTTTATCAAGTTACATTTTCTCCCTCCTTTTCATTATGAGCTACTATAGTCTCTCTCGCTAGCTATCCGGGAGTCTGGGCGAAGGAAAAGAGGATTTTTAAGAAAACTGACATCCATGGTAGGACCCTCTCAAAGGAATCAAGAGGTGGTCCCCATAATCTTTCATGGCACTTAATTCTGTGTAAAATCTTTCTTTGATATGTAATGTCCTAGAACCCCCCATGAGTCTATCAGTTCCACCAAGCCATGGCCGACACTCCAAATATATGAAAGAAATTCGACTATAAAATAACTACTTTAATGAGGAGGAGTCAATCCTCCCCATAATCTGCTGGCCTTAATTGCTTTTGTAATGTTTGGCTATCAGTTATTGGTGGAACTCCCTTGTGGTTGGTTATTTGATGTAATAACTTCAGCTCCTTGCTGTCAATAAAATTGTTAAAAAAATGTCAGTCTGCCACTAAGGCCTAGCTAGTCGAGTTGGCTTGTGTTAAAGTCTAGAGACAAGATGTCACTTGTTGAATCCACACCGGCCAGAGGCAATTCAGGCTAATTTTCCTATTCATGAACTTTCTTCCACGTTGCAATTTATGTAAAATCCACAAATAATGTTGTAAATGGTGTTCGTAAATTCGTATCGTTTCCATAATAAATAAATAAAAAACAAAAAACAAAACAAAACTAAAAAACCAACTGAGCTTCATCCTTTTCCCTTGGAATAAAATGGTGTTCCATTTTTTTCCAATAAGTCCATCTCCTTTAAGGGATGTACAAGTTACAAGAAAAGGTTTTGCACTGAATTGTTCACTTAATATATATATATATATATATATATATATATATATATATATATATATATATACACACACACACACACGCGCACACGAGACTTTAAATACTAAGTTTGATCTCTTAGCCTTCAATAACTGAGTTTGAGCCCTCAGCCTTCAACCATCAGCAGGTTCCTAGTTAGTCTACTGACCTAGACACCCTACTGACCTAGACAGGTATATATGCTGATAAAGTCAGCTGACCTTTTTACAGTGCTTGTTTGATTAAACCTATATAAAAATCAAACTCTAGTAAACATATACATTTAATCTAGACATCTTTTTGCCTTTGCTCTATAACAGCTAGTCTGGCACTCATCATTAAAACTTAAAATATGTCCAACACCTACACATAAGACTCCATCACCTCTCTATCCAAGTACTCCTAACACTGGGCTCTAATACCAACTATAACAACCCGCTACTGAAATCCGAGTATTTCTGGAAGAACAAGTCGTTCAACACGTGTCATATTAAAAATTCAATATGACATGTAAGTCTTACTTGACTCAACAACCAAGCGACAAACAAACGTAGGAACATTCAAACCATCTTAGCTCTAAAAGAAATATATTTGTGAGATTGAGCCTGAATTTATGATTATCTTTGTTCATGTTGATGTTTGCAAAATTATCCTAAATTCTTAGTTACAATTTATGATTATCTTCTTATATATTGATAATTGCAACATTATCCTAACTTCTGAAGAGATATAAAAAGCGATAGATTAGTGAGAAAGAAAGAGCTAGTCTCATTTGCAACGGACCTAAAGTTCTGAAATATGAATTCTAAGCCCCCAAGAATTCTCAACAAGAATTTTAATCATTAAAGATATAAAACTTTTAGTGCGAGTTCCCCCTGTAAGTACTAAGTTTAATTCACAGTGACATGTGAATAATGTCAAGAGATTTATTAAACAATAGCAAATCATGCAATCTTGGTTGATTCGTGCTCAAATTGTGATATCTCACATTGGGAATGTGGGAAAAGTGTGAGACATAAATATCCAGTCAACTCGGGTTAGTCCTTCTAGACCAAGCGAAGACGACGGGTTTAAGCAGTTGACTGGATCCTTTATGGCCCACTTAGCGCTAGCTTACCAGGCCTGGGGTCTGGGGGCGTTACACAAATCATACAAAAATAAAAGATATTCATTAAGTAAGTCGAGAATGTGTTTTCTTAAGATCCCTCGCATATTAAATTCAAGAAAATTGTGGGTTATTCATTTGGCAAGATAAGCCAACCATATTATACAATAACAATGGTGCATGCATAATTCCTTCAAAAAGAGGCAATGATAGCATGTTTAGCTCCATCATCATCCACACAAAAAAAAAAAAAAACTCATTCAACAAGAGTAATAATTAATATCGATGAAAGGAAACAAATTAAATTCATTGAGTTAAAAAAACTTAGCTTCAAAATTCAAATTTCTTTGTTTTGTTTCACTTTCACTATCTAAAGAAGGAAACATGAAATACAGACACAATACATGATAAAATACTAAACATGTCAAGGGGTAATTTGTTCTCGTGCTATATCCTCCTCCATGTTTATTATAGGCCTACAATTCAGAGATAAAAGACTTGCAACATGAGACCAAAATGTAACATACCTGTTATACTTTCCTCTCCCATAAATTGTTATTGTTCCTTTCCTAAGACTGCAAAGAAAAATTCTTTTTTGATTGTGAAATGCTAATACTCCATCAACAACAGCAATCGGTCTCAAAATGTATTCAACATCTAATTTTTTTCCATCGCCAACGGCAAAATAAGTTGATAATGTCCAAAACGGTTCTCCATTATTTCTCAATGTCCAAATACAGACATGTAGAACGCTCCATTGAATCTCTTGAATTTGAACCACGGATGGAAGACCATCAATGTTCAGTAATTGAATGTGTAATGAAAATGTTCTTGCCATACCTAGCTCACTTGGACAAGGGATTAATGCGAATGTCTCTGTTATAATCTCGTATACCATGATATATCTTAACGAGGTTTGATTACCGTTAACCATCCAATAAATAGCACCATTAGCATATACGGTAGAGGTACTATATACCATTGACAAATAATGAGACCATGGATTATTTATCTCTCTCCAACGAGGTTCTGGCCCTAAATTTAGCAGCTTGTATTTCACTCTTATTGATTCTGAAGAGTTCATGTTTGGCTGCTCAACTACTCGCCAGAGTGTACAATATTCTTTCGAAATAGGATGGAAAAATGCCCCGTAAATATCACTAAGGACCATAAATTTGGGAGGAAGTCTTACTCTCACTTCTTGACCATAAATAGGATTGAACATAATAAAATCTCTTGAAGTTTGATCTGAATAATTTGTTTCCTTCAAGACAATTAAACCATCATGTGAAAATCCATCATGTACTGAGATTATACCATCTTTAGGATAGTTGGTTAATCTGTGAATTGTTGGCTTAAGAAGATGATCAAGATCCCACCATTTACTAAGCAAGAAAGGACTAATTGTATACCTGTTGTTGATGTCCAGAACAAGAAGATCCGTACGAGCATGTTGCAAATGCAGTTCTTGAAAGCTTATGGTTGTCGTAACGTCGTTCCAAGATTTGCGAACACATCGATATCGACACACATCTTTAGTTGGAAGTCTGCTTATGATATTACAGATTATCACATCATCAGGAATATCTGGTAACGATTCGCTTTTAACCCTTTTTCGCGAACACATGGTGTGTTCTCTGACTTTAACAAGAAATGCAAGAGAAGAAAAGAAGACCAAAGGCAATGGTCAAGAGAAGAAAAGATAAACGGTATATGTTTCAATGGTGAATCCATGAAAATGCTGCTTCTAATATGTATATTGGAGCCCTTCAAGGTATGGTATGAAATTTATATATACCGACTTTCCAAATTATCAAACATATTTTCAATATAATTGTACCCTTCCTTTTTACTCAAAAAAATAATAGGGAATGAGGGAGAAGGACAGAAATATTTCATCAAATAAGTAGAAAGACAGACCTTTTGAAACTTTTGAATAAGCCGACAAAACTATTTATTCATTGTTTAAATTCACTGCTCAAATTCATCTAAATTCATCATTAAATTCACTAATTTTCAAAATTCATTGTAGAAATTCACTAATTTTCGGGTTTCACGCCTCATATTTCGATTCATTGGGAAGATTCACCGATTTTGGGATTCAATTTGTTTATCCTTCTCGCTTATAAAATTACGCAATTGTCATTCTCCCTATAAAAATATGTAGTTGTCCTGCTTCTTAAAAATATTCAGATTATTGCCATTATCCCTAATTTCTAAAAAAAAATATATATATAATTGTACCCAATAATTCGCGTATCATTGACCAACAATAAATGCGCGATATATATATATATATATATATATATATATATATATATATATATATATATATATATATAACGAGTTTCCAAATTATTTTATCTTCCCATCATAAAATAAACAATTATTTAATTTGAAATTATAGAAATTCCTTGAAGATAGATGCAGCATAACGAGTTTCCTAATTCTTCAAAAACAGAAAGGAAAAATCTATAAAATATGTACGTGATATAAATAATTTGTATTTGATGAGACCATATTTGGTGGGATTTCCGGTGCTCAATTGTTATATATTTTGTCGGAATATGCTCTATATTTGTATTCTCTCTCTTTAAAAAAAAAAAAAAAAAAAAAAAAAAAAAAAAAAAGAAGATACATTAGAAGGTGATAGAAAATTTTGGACTTATGTAGCAATGTTTGGATGAATTGTGAAAGATGGGAGAAAAGGAGAAAAAGCAAATTTCCAGTTTTGTGTTCGCTATGATCCTAACAAGCCCAAGGGGTAGCAGTCTAGCAGATACAAGGAGGCCCACAATTGGGCACCCAACATGAGCCCAATTACAGATTATTTATCTCTTTATCACATTAGACCTTTATTTTAATTAGGAGTTTTATATTATTTAGGCCCTTTTAATAAGTGGTCACTCCTTTTTATTTTTAAGGCTGTGCATGTAAGGATTTATGTGCTATAAAGAATCTGAAAGCTTGCTAGATACGAGATATATCAAGTATGTTTTCATTGAGTTGTTGTTGTGATTTGAGCTAGTTTTGAGTTGGTTCATGGAGTTCTTAGAATTCATTCTGATCATGGAGAATTTAGAGTCAAGTTTTAAGTGCACAGATGAAGACTTTAACAGTCGACAACTGTGAAAGATTCTTAAAATAATATTTTGGTGCGGGCTTTGTAAGAATCAGTTCGTGAAGGGATTGGGTGTCTGTCTATAAGGTGTTAAGCGTTCTTGTTCAGTAACACTTCAACATGACTTCTAATTTAAGAGAGGTATAAGTCCAAAGGGAGACTTTGGCAAGACGGGTAGGGCAGAAGGGCTAGACCACTATAAAAAATACTTTTGTTCACTACTTTCTTCACTTACATTATGTTTGTCATTTGCATACTAGTTTTGAGCTTCAAATTAGACATTACATTCTTAACTCGTATGCTTATTTAGAGTTCTAAAACAATAGAGTTTTCAATAATAGACAATTGCCAACATTGGTGAAGTGACAACAAGCCATTCTTGTTTTTTAGATGTTTTACAAGAAACTTGTTGTATCTAGTCTAATTGCTATACCATTATCTTGTATTTGTCTAAAAGGTTAGAATTTAACTTTGACTTAGCAAGCTGAGCCTTAGCTCACAATTTAGATCTTTCAGAAACTTTGTCAATGTGACAACGTACGTGTAGCGACACTTAGTCAATGTGTCACAAACTTTGTCAATGTGTCAACGTGCGCGTTGCGACACTTAGTTAAACTTGGTTTAATTTGCTATTTGTGTATCTTTTTGTTATCTTGAACATTGCTCTTTATGCTCATCTAGTTATGGTGTATACTGTGAAGTTGATAAATGTATGTGAAGGGTTCTTGCTAGAATTTAAAGTACACGATCGGCCTTTTCTTTTCTTTTTTGGAAATGACGATCGGTCTTTTCTGAAGGTCTAAAATCACCGACAAATGCATCAGGTCAATTGTAGCTTACATTTGTGTGTAAGGTCATATTCCAAAATTACTAGCTCATCTATTTTAGGCAATCAAAAGGAAGAAATATAGTATTTAAACTATGAGCGAGTTGGAATGTCACTTCACAAACTCAGTATTTAATTATTAACCAGACAATGATCAAAGTAACAAAATAGCATTTATGGTTTGTTAGGAAATGAATTTGACCTATGGGTACGATCCGAGTCGAGTCAAAGTTGAGCAATCACTCAAAGCAGTGATACTCGAACTCGGCTCGAGTCCATTCAAGAAAGGAAAAGAGTGTTTGAGATCGGCTTGATTAAGTTTTAATTATACTCAAGTTCAGTTTGATTATACTCAAAAAAAAAATTAAGCACTTTCAAGGTCGAATTAGAAAACAAGCAACTGAAAAAAAATGTTAATTTTTAAAGTGTTCAAGTTCGGCTCGTCAAAAAAAAAAAAAACAATATAAATTTTAGTATAATATAATAAAGCTCGATAGAGCTCGTGAACATTTCGAGTCAAGTTTTCAGGTGGTCGAGTTCTGCTCGTTATCCTTATTAATTTGCTCAACTTCAATTAAAGATTATGTCTTTAACTTGATTTGAAGATTGTTTTATGTTAAACTGCATAAAACTAGACATGATTATGTCTTCTCAGGTATCCGCTAAATTGTGTTTTGAGAACGTTATTATGGTTTCTAGTTGTTTTCCTATAAACTATTTTATGCATTTTTTTACGAATAGTAGAGATATGATAGGATTTCGATGTTGCTATGGCCTTAGTATGTTCGTGTAAGTTAGATATGGACTTTTACATGGACTTGTGTGTTTTATGTGCTCCTACATGTTTATAGTTAGTGATCTAGCGATGTACTGAACGGAGTACCATAGGTATTAAAAGTCCCAGGTTGGACGTATGACTAGTTGTATTCCCACGTCGTTTCTAAGACGATGTACCGAACAGGGTACCATGGCCTAGCCCCACGTTGGACGTATGACTAGTCATGTTTCTCATGTCGCATCATGCCCCTATGTCAAGTAAAAAAGACACATGAACATGACAGACACGACGAGGCACAAACATGTTATAGTTACTGGACAAGTAAAGTATAGGTTAGTAGACAGCTTACATAAATTTGATCAGCAGGCAAAACATAATAAGTAAGTAATTAATGTAATGAACAAGTATGTGCTAGATGAATTCAACGTAGTTAATAGTCATGGTTTCAAACCATTGTTCAAGTTGGTTTTAAATTGAATTTCCTTATGTTTCAAGATATGCTTTTAAAGGTGTTTTGTGCATTCTGCAGGTTATGTTTTCAACTTGCTTCGCGAATTGCGTGAAGTAGATTCATGTCATGTCTTCCGGCATCCAACAAACATGAATCTCTATTTTGATCTTTTTTTCTCCTTATTGAGCTTGTGCGCGGGCTCACTCCTTTATTTGGAATAAAACAAATGTAGGTTGAAGACGGGTTGGATTATGAGCTTGGAGAGCAAGTTTAGGAGTGGAGCAATGGAATTCTTTATGTATCAGCAATTTTCTTTTTAGTTAAGTCAAGTTGTAATTAATGTTAGTACTTAATCATGATTTAGTTTGACATCAATTGTAATCAGTTGAGTTAGTTAATTGAATATCTTAAGTGATAGTTTCTCGAGTCTCTTGCTTGTTTTTTTTTCTTCCACGCTTTCAAAATGAGGCTTATATGGAGTTTAAGATTTACTCTAACTGTCATGTGCCGATCATTCCTTTTTTGAATAAGGACTCGCTACCCGGGACAAGGGTGTTACACTAACTGTCATATATTGAGATTGGGGCGGAGAAGGGATGAATGTGTATATATTTTTATAATTTAATGTGCATTAGAACAATGTCTAAAATCGTCTTAATTAAGTAAGATCCTAGTTAGGGACGGACCCAAAGGTAGCGCCCATCCAAATTATATTTCCGATACATCAAAAACCTTATATAACTCAATCCAACACACTTAGTTGTCATAATTCAGCTCACCCGCCAATACAAATATAGTCCATTAGCCCACCCGATCTCCAATTCCTTGTTCCGTCCCTGATCCTAGTAGTTCTAAAAAACGTGTCGCGTGAGTGATTATTAACCGTGTTAAGACCATAATAAGATAAGACCTATGTATTTGAGTGAATAAACTCAAACATGATTTAAGATTAAGTGACATGCAAGGAAAAAAATTATGGTCTCCGTCGTTCAAAGTCGATGAATGGTTAGTAGATAAGCGATGGTCATACAGAAGCCATAGGTTCGGCGGAGCTGCATGCATGAGCTGTTCGGCGGAGTTGTTTGATGAGCTGTCGAAGGAGGCTATATATATATATATATATATATATATATATATATATATATATATATATATGATATATATATATATATATATACCTGTGAGATAAATTCACAAAGTTTCGCTTTTATTTTTGTTTGAGGAACGAGTTATTGGGGTTCGATTACCCGGTCGAGTCATGTGGGTCGAGGGGCGGCACTTCATGGGGTGAGGGGCAACGCCCAAACCTAAACGAACCCATGCGAATGCATACCTTCGTAGAGGGATTTTTTCCATGGGACACACCATTTCGCTGGTGCTTGTCCATTGGGACACACCATTTCGTTGGTGCTTGTTCACGGGACATATCCTTTGAAGACGGCGGTACCATATCGGTTACTTGTCATATATAGAGAACTCCGGCATCATTCAAGCATCATCGTAATAAACATATAGTGTCTCAAAGTTGTACTCCATTGTATCCTCGAGAGAGATCGTAAAAACATCTCTTTAAAGAAGCGTTTAACGTGCCTTGGAGATCATTCTTTATTGTATTATCGCATTTTTTACTAACAATATACAACAAATGACACAACCATCATCTACACCATTGATCATAATGGTGCATACACCATGATCAAAGATACAGATGTTAGTTCTGTCACTCGTTGTGTCTTAGAGGTTGTGCTTGTATCATTACAATAGGCTTAATTAAACGGATGCTAAACAAGAGGAGGACATAGACCAATTGGAGGCGGGAAGTAGTCTGAAAGAAAGTAGAGCGTAGTCTAAAGGTTCCACCCCTAATGTAACCTTCTCCTCTTTTATACAATGTTGTTGATCAGAAAAACCTGGAATAATACTTCTTGACATACATACACATATGGAAAACAGATGTTTGACAACGAATTAACTTTTTAAGACATTAATGACTTCTTTGTTTCACATTAATAGAATGTAATGGAAGGGAATGATTCTTTTTTTTCTTTTGTCACATTCCATTCTTTCAGTATGATTATAACGTAATAGAATGGAATGAACAAGGATTCATTTGCATTAATCACCTCCTAAAATGGATAGAATACGATGGAATGAAATAAAAAATAATAAAATACATAGTTGATGAGTAAGAGTGATGTGGGATGGGGTTTGTCGGGTGAGGTGGGGCGGGTTGGTAGAGTGGGTCGGATAAGATAGGTAGGGTGGGGTTAGGTAATTAAGGTAATTTAAGGTTATGTATAATTGGGTATGGTGGTAGGGTAGGGTGGGCGAGTAAGGTAGGATCGGGTTAGGTGGGTAAGAGGGGGAAGGTACGATGATAGGGTGTGGTGGGGTAAGGTAGGGTATGATAAGATATGATGGTGAGGTGGGGTAGGGTAAGGTGTGGTGGGGTATGGCAGGGTAGGATAAGATATGATGATGAGGTAGGGTTGGGTTAGGCGGGTGGTGGGGTAAGGTGTGTGGTGAAAAATGGTAAGGTGAGGTAGGGTGGATGGTGAGGTAAAGTTGGGTATGGTATGGTGAATGGGGTAGGATATAGGTCATGGTGATGGGGTAAGGTAGGGCAGTGTTGTGTGGTGGGTTGGGTGTTGTGGAGTATGGTAAGGTTATGTAAGGAGCGGTAGGTAGGATAAGGTAAGGTAGAGTGTGTGGAAAAGTACGATGGGGTGGGGTCATGTGTACGGTGGGTGGTAAGTATGGAATGGTGAGGTAGAGTATGGAAATGTGAGGTAGGGTAGGGTGGTGTAACCGGTGAGGAGGGTGAACGGGGTTTGGTGTGGAAAGGTAGGTAGGTGGGGTAAGCTATAGTGGGTAGTGAAGTAAGGATACCCTCCCCCTTACAGCCTGTTGGGGTGTACGAGCTTCCAGCCTGCCCAAGCGTAAGAGGATTCGACTAATGTGCTGAAAAATTGTACTGTATTAAGAAATAAATTAGCATATTTACTAACACCAATTGATTTTAGTATAAAGGTAAGTGCTTAATCCTAACAGCTGGTATTAGAACGAGGTCACCGGCTTGAATCACGGCAACAGCATGCAAATGGTGAGGGATTGTTGGGGTGTATCAGCATCCTGACTGGTATTAACACGAGATCATCGGTTTGAATCACGGCAGCAATATGCATATGCTAGGGATGGATGAAATAGTTCATTCCATTTTAATTCATTCTTTTGATTTCTTTTCATTGTGTTTCAGTAATGTGAACAAAAATCTCATAAGATCGACGTTGACCTTTTTAACATTCTTTTGTAACCAATTGTTTCCTACCAATAATATGTAATTAAAGTGCCAGTATACTTTAACCAAGTAGCTTGGCTCAGTTGGTAAGTGACTTGAGAATACCTAGAGGGATCACCGGTTCGATTCTCTTCTGAGACTCCATGTTTAAAGAACTCTTGGTCATGTCTTACCCCTGAGTAAAAGTCAGACTCTACAGACACGACTCGGGCCCAACTTCGGATTAGTCGGACTAGTGGGTTTCGGATACCGGGAGCTTTAAGAAGAAGAAAAAGGCGTCAGTAAACTTTACAATTCCAAAAGAAAACTTAGGAAAGATCTTAGGGTGCAAGTATTATAGTTATATCAAGTTATGTTTAACCTGTTTGTTTTTTTTTTTTTTTTTTTTTTTTTTTTTTTCCATTTTTACCACATTTTACTATACATATTATTACTCTTATAAGATGGTAGAAATACAAAAGGAAAAATTAGGTATAAGTCCACTTTTCTACCTTTAATTAAGCATTAATCCAAACATCTTTTTTTAGTTGTAATAAGGACAAATAATTTCAGTCGGACTAAATTACCATTATCTTCCAATCACCGTTTCTTCTTCCTCCTTCTCCCTCTACTTCAATTTCCCGCCTATGTCTCTGCCCCTAAATAATTGGAACCCCAGCTGAAAGTAATGGCAGACAAGAAGAAGCGCGCCACAAAGACCACCGCCGACTACCCAGATACGGACTCCTTCGGTTTGGTTCTAAATCGAAACCAGACGATGTCATCCTCAAAATCCTCAAAAAACTGAAAGCAGAATTAGAGGTTGAGATTCCAATATATGATATAGTTAAACAAGTTCACTAAATCTTCGTGAGTTCGTGTTTATACATCGAAGAGAATAATGCAAGAATAGGGAAGCAATAAAGAAGAGTATATCCGGGCTACATTTGGTGTAAGGAAGGATCAAAAAATAGTCTTGCCGAAAATTGTGGAATCCTTCATCAAGGATTCAGGTCAATGTCAAAGTGATGTAATCGAAACGATCCAAGCAATCTTTACCTGAATCATAAAAGAGCATAAAGAAGTCTCGAGATAGGAAGTCACGCAAGAGCATTGAATGGGTTCCACATAATATTGCTTTCAGGTACCTCATCATGATTCATGAAGGACCTTCTTAAGTAATGAAATCATTCCCTTATTTGTGGGTCTTTCTTTTGTTGGGTTGTCCTCTTTTGAAACCATCCTTGATTTTGCGGCATTCCTTCAACTCCAAGCTTCTGAAATTGAAGGACAACATCAAGGTTTTCAAAGTTTGAATGACCTCAATTTGTTTACTTTAACGATTCTATCTTTCGCTTTATTGTGCTTTTTTTTCCTTTATTCGATTGCGCTTTTGGAAATGTAGGATAAGTGAGAATTGCCTGGTTGTGTTTGCATTTGTTGATTGTACTTGTGTTGTTTTTGAGCTCTTAGATGATGTTTGAGTCATTCATTGATGTAGTGGTTTTATCGGATCTTTTTTTTTCTTGTTCAAAGATGAAATCATAATGTTCATTTTTTCAAACAATAGAGTATGTGGTTATTGGTATAGTGTTAACTTTATGGACAGACAAAATGAACTTGCTACTTGCCATGACAAGAAAAAGAAAGAAAAAAATCCCTGAAGAAAAAAGAAAAAAGAATGGAAAAGAAAATCAGCAAAAACCTATCATCATCATCATCCATGATTATAATGTTTTTATCACTTGAATTAAGCCTTAAATGAGCCTTATATGACCCAGATATGTGTGTCTTAAAGTAGTCACTTGAATTAAGCCTTAAATGAGTCTCGACATCATGCATCGACATCGATCATTGTTTTTCTGGGGTATATATATGAATTTTGGTATTACTTTTCAGCTATTTTTTATGTTGAATTCTGTTGTTGTTGGCGTTAATTTGAGTGAAATATGTAAAGATTGGAGCTTTATTATTCTGCCATTATTGCTGTTTTTTGGAATGTTCTTTCTTCCATTATGGTTTGCCATTTTTTATGTTTATTTGGGCCTTAATTTCTTACAATTATTGCTGATAATTTAAAAGAGATATGCGAAGATTGGAGCTTTAGTTCACTGCAAATATGAGGAAAATATGCAAGAAGCATTTTGTTGAAGGTTTTTTTTTTGGCCTTATATGAGCCTTATATGATATTGTGTCCTTTGAATTAAGCCTTAAATGAGTCTTATATGAGACAGATATGTGTGTCTTGAAGTAGTCACTTGAATTAAGCCTTAAATGATACTGATTACCTCATATGCAACTGTTTCCTGATACTGATACTGATACTGATATGTAGGTAAAAAGGTTGTTATAGTATGTACGAAGGTTGGGGTGTTACTTTTCAGCTATTTTTGATGTTGAATTCTGTTGCTGTTGGTGTTAATTTGAGTGGAATATGTAAAGATTGGAGCTTTATTCTTCTGCCATTGTTGTTGTTTTTTGGAATGTTCTTTCATCCATTATGGTTTGCCATTTTTTATGTTTATTTGGGCCTTAATTTCTGTCAATTATTACTGATAATTTAAGAGAGATATGCAAAGATTGGAGCTTTACTTCACTGCAAATATGAGGAAAATATGCAAGAAGCATTTTGTTGAAGGGTTTTTTTTTGCCTTATATGAGCCTTATATTATATTGTATCCCTTGAATTAAGCCTTAAATGAGTCTTATATGAGCCAGATTTGTGTGCCTTGAAGTAGTCACTTGAATTAAGCTTTAAATGATACTGATTACCTCATATGCAGTTGTTTACTGATACTGATACTGATACTGTTATTGATATGATACTGTGTTAGTGTAAACGCTTCGATAAAATTCGGCTTTCGAATACAATGTCGAAAGGGTATCAAAAGCGGTCTCAAAATGAAGATTAAAAAAAATATGAACTTTGGTGAAACAATTTTGATGATCGGTGTTCTAAATCAAAAGTTACGGTCGTTTATAAGAAAAGGCGCTCCGGTTAATACAAATATTTTTTCGTCTTTCAAAATATACGTCGGAAGGGTATCGATTTAGGCTCAAATTAAAAGCAAAAAAATATGAATTTTGGTGAAAAATTGCGATGATCGGAAATAAAAAAAAATTGAAAAAAAAAAAAAAAAAAAAAAAAAAAAAAAAAAATACCACACACACACACACAATTCTGAAGGTGCTTCAAGCAGCGGTACTTATGCATATGCGGGCGTCCCTTCTATAAATGGGTATTTTTGTCCGTCTGAAATTTTTTATTTTTTCTTTTTATATTTTGTAATTAAAAAACGACTTTTCCCTCAGTCTCTCAATCCAACATAAATAATGAATGGCACTTAATAAATCACTCTCGTAATAGTGCTCGTGTCCGGATCAATCTTTTAAGAAAAAATCCGCTTATTGTGTCCGGTCCATCTCACGACTCAATCCAACATAAAATAATCAATCGAATGGTGATTTTGGATAAATCACCTGGGATTTGGGTTGTTTTACTCTCGTATTATAAAATTTGTCAAAAATTAATGTCATGGGCATTACTGTCCGATTGTTGTAAACTGAATACTCTATTCGTTTTTCCGTCTTAAAATCTCCTAACTTCAATATCATTTTTATCTGTCTTAGGTTCTTCATCCTCTGCTTTGTTTATTGTTGTATCATGAAATGTCTCATCCTCAGTCATTTCAGCGGCGGCGATTTCTTTTGTCATTCCCAAAACACCATTTTCTTGCTTGTATTTGTACCATGAAGCCCAATAAAGGTAATTGAAGAAGTTCAAACAACTAAGAATAGCCAAGAACCAATAAAAATAGTTCAATTTGTACATGTCCAAATCTTTACCTTGTAACCATCCTTGCTTCTTATGTCCAATTCTTTTAGTCAAAGAATTAATAGTCTCCACAAATATACTACTCAAAAATACCCTATAGACAAGGATAGAAATGTAAATGATGTGGAGAGTGATTTCATCCCATTTGGTGCTTCTTTATAGAAAAATTCAAGCAATCCTACAAGGGTAAACATGTCAGCAACTCCAAAAATGCTAAATTGAATTGCAAGCCAAGAAACATGTATAGGCTTATTGGGATTTGATAAAGATTGTTTTTTCTTTTAACTTCCACTATTCCAGCTACCGCCATTGAAATAACGGATAGTACAAGCCCGACTCCAACACGTTGGAGTTGGGTGATCCCGGATGGATTCTTGGTGATCTTTCGAGCAAATGGGATGAAAAGGAACTCATAAACAGGGATTAAGATGCTCATAAAGATTAAGGGTATAGCTGAAATCGATGGTGCGGGTATTTGAAACGAACCGAGCTTACGGTTCATGTAATAGCCTTGTAGTACTGAGTATGTTTGTAGTTGGGCTAAGCATGTGTTCATTATGATTGTGCTGAAAACAATAGGGAGCATTCTTGTAAGAATCTTAACTTCTTCAATTTGTGTCACTGTGCAAACTGTCCATTGAGTTGGCTCTATGTTGCTTGGAAGCACAGCTGCTTTATCCAAGAACCTGAATTGGTTAGTGTGGAGGATCTTTGGTGAGTAATTGGCCACTGATTCAGAGTCATAATAAAGCTCATATAATTGATCTGAGCTCTCTGGTAAATTCAAGTGTCTGTTTTTGAATGCCACAACTATGACCTGTTAATAATTGAGAAAATAATCAATACATATATATATAGTCTGTATGACTGCAAAAGAAAAGAAACTTTTGAAAAAATGTTTTTTAAAAGACAGATTGACCATGGCAGTAGAGTCCGACTCTTATCCTTGAGTAAAAGTTAGACACTGCAGCCACGATCCAGGCTAAACTCAGGATTAGTTAGAGATACCGGGGGCTTTAAGCATAAAAGAGAATAAGTTATACACCACACTACAGGGGCGAATCTAGCTATATGATGTAGGGTGGGGTCACGTGATACGTCATACCTGTACAAATCTTAGGGCAGGACTATGATCACCAGGTGAATGAAGCCTGTAAGAATACTTTCCAACAGCAAGAAAAACCAACCCCAAAAAACCAACAATAAGGCTTATCAAAAAACCTTTCCACCAACCCTGATCCGACCCGACCCAAACAATAACAGTAACACCGATGATTGCTCCAACTTCATTGCTCAACATAAACCAGTTGAAGTAGCTACCAATTTCTTTAGCTTTTTGGGATTGTTCTGATCAAACTGGTCGGCCCCGAACGCCGGAAGGGCACCCCTAATACCGCCGAATCCGGTGGCTAGTAAACAAAGTGAAACATAGAACATCACTGCAATACCACCTTTAACACAAGTTGGTTGGCCACAAGGTTTTGGCTGCAAGCTATGATAATGAGCTTGAACTGTTACCAATACCAATCCCTGCAGATAGTTGGCAATACAAATGGATCAAGATTCGAGTTTTCAAAACCGTTAGATCCGTTTTAACAAGGTAGAAGAAGCTAGTTACCAATAGTTCAAAAGTTCCAAAGATGAGAATGGTGTTGAATCTGCTTATATAACTGTCTGAAACAAAACCACAAACAACAGATAGCAAGAAAGTTGAACCAATCAAATTCGTGAGCGTGTTTGCTGAGCTTGAGACGTCGAAATGCATTTGGAGATTGAAGTACAAGGCCAAGCTCACCAAGTTTGCAACAAACCCCATATTCTCTAGTGATGTAAATGCTACAAAAAAAAAATAAAAATAAATAAAGACAAGCAGAATATATATACAATCTTTATGATATGGTAAATCATGTAACTTTGATGATTTAAGAAGCCTATTTGAAATTTATGTTAGCTTGCATGGGTACGAATACGTATGCATAGCTGTGGATTTCCGAAAATTATAGGATACAGGTACCGAGGGGGCATGTGCGTAATTATTTATAATTCAAAAGCTGGTTATGTTCGGATATGCAATGCATATCCGAAACTCATAACCAGCTTTTGAAAATTACAAATACACAGTACTCACATGTGTGTATCCTAAGTGTCCGTTGTGTATTTGTGTTGGATATATACATAACAGATATATCACTACTACACATAAGTATCTAAAGTGGGAATTCAAACATCTTACCAAATATGAAAAGGGAAGCTCTGAATCCACCTTTCTTCAACTTAGGATCATTGTATAATTGTTCTCTTGCATTCAAATTGTCCTCCTGCATGCATGACAATGGATATCAATCAAGAACTATAACACTACAAATGATGATACTATTATATAAAACAGTGTGTCACTACACGTTTGTAGACGGTGTACGTAGCGAGATCGAAGAAAAGAGAGGAGCTCACCATAATGATTTCGAAAGAATTTAGTTCAAGAATTTTGAATAGACTTAAGAGAATGGAATGGAGAATTCTGGGGTGGTTTGCATTTGTAGTAAATTACACTGTACATATTTAATATAGCCATGCTTTGAATAGAATGCCCCAAATGTTTATGGTCTTCTTTCACTTGACAATATAACAGTCGCGGACGCAGGATTTCGGATAAGTGAGTGACAATTAAAATTTTTAAGGTGAATATAAAAATTAAAGGAGGGTATTTTTTTCGAATAAAGAGGGCAGTTGCCCCTCCCTTGGATGTATTTAGATCTGCCGTTGCAATATAGTGCAGCCCTCCCAATGACTTTTGTCTTCCCCTCTCTAGACTGATTCTTTTTTCTTTTTTTTTTTCTGAAAGGTAGACTGATTCTCGACAATTGACGTGAATATGGTTTTTGTTGCATTAAATATAAGTTTACAGTGCTTTATATTAATCACCTACTTTGTATTTAACCAATCGGGTCAAAGAGTAGGTAAAAATAATCATAGCCATTAAAATATAGAAAAAGTGGGTCCTCTAACCCTATAGTTTTTGTGCTATTAGGCTAAGTTTGTTAAGTACTACGGACTTGCAAAGACGATCAAACGCCGTAAGTTTGGATTGCTTGAATGGAATGAAATTAAATATTTTTTTATTTCATTCAATCATTTTGACGTGTTTGGTTACGAGAGAATTGAATGAGTTTTTATTCCAGTGAAATGATTTTTTACCATTTTTATTCTATCAAAAAATGGATGGAATAGATGGAATGGTTCGATGGAATGAAATGTAAACATAACCTACTGATAAAAAATCAACCACCACTGCCCGCCCGCCCGCAATCTCCCGTGGCACCTGCCCATCCCACCGCAATCCACCACCACCACCCTCCACCACTGCCGCCTACCATGTCACCACCCTCATCACAACTCGTCACCATCCATCATCATAACCCAACCCACAACCATCACAACCCACCACCACCACCACCACCGCCGCCGCTATAACAACCAATGGTATCGCACACCATCACCACCACCACATCCACCACACACCACAACCACCACAATCACCACCACTATCGCACACCACAACCACCACCATCACCACCACCACAACCACTACTATCGCACACCTCACATATCATCCTCCGCCACCCACCACCGCTTGCTACACTCATTATCATACACGCTCATCACCCACCATGTTACTTGTTACATCTAATACAATGTTGCATATTTCATTCCATTGCATGCCAAACATAGGAATGGAATCGGTTTCATTCCATTCCATTGCATTCGATTCCATCAGTTTCATTTCATTTTGTTACATTCCAACAATCCAAACGCAGTTGTTAGGTGAGAATGGAATGGAATGGAATGGTTTTTTATTTCATTCTAATAATTTTGTGTGATTATGAGGGAATAAGATGGAATGAAATTTTATTCCAATTGAATGAAAAATGTCAATTTTCATTCCTTCCAAAAATGGATGGAATGCGATGGAATAACATGAAAAAACCGACAAAATACGTGAGTGATGGGTAAGAGTGGGTGGGTTGAAGGGTAGGGTAGGGTAGGTGATGGAGTAGGGTAGGTAGGGTGGGGCAAGGTAAGGTAGGGTGAGTAATGGTGGAGTAGAGTAGGTGGTGGGGTAAGGAAGGTAGGATGCATAGGGTAGGATAGAGTGAGACAGGGTAGGGTAGGATGAGGTGGTGGGAAAGGTAGGGTAGGGTGGGTAACGAGGTAGGGTGTTTTGGGATGATTGGTAAGATGGTTGGTAGAGTAGGGTAGAGTGGTATGGTAGGGTAAAGTGGGTGATGGGGTAGGGCTACCCCACCCCACCCCACCCTCCTAACCCCACGCCTTCTACCATATCCTACATTATTAACCATATCATACACTACCCCACCCAACCTTAATCCACTACCATTTCATACTCATCACTTAATGTGTCACATTTTATATAATTTGTTTTATTCCATTTTTTTACATAGCAAACGCAGTAAAGAAATTAATTTATTCATTTTCATTCCTATTGTTTTATTTCTATTAGATTACATTAATGCGTAACAAACATGCCATAAATGACCTAGTGTTGTCTCTTTGAGAATGACTTCTAATTGTCAAGCCAGACGTTAAAGGACCTAAAGTTGTTGGCCGTGATGAGATGGACACTTTGCCACTATGAAGATAGTTCATGACCAAGCTATTAAATGGTATTGACCGATCGAGGTATGAGTTGTCTAATAGGTTTTTTTTCTCAAGGCGGAATTTATCCTCCTCACTAATCATGGATACTTCAATTCAAATGTGACGTTGGATCCAATAGATTCTTTGTCCCTTGCCATATCACTTAGAATATCTTTAGTGACACCACATAATATCTATCGTGATGGTCTCACTAGGAGTGTGAGGAGTCTAGTAACCGAACGAATATGCAAAAAACAGACAACATTGAAAGGGATGATTGTTTGTGAAAAGGATGAAATGTATCACTAACAACATATAACAAGAGGGTTTCAACTTTCAACCTCAAAACATATGGTATAAGATAAATGAAGTCAATATTTCAATATAGCGATTGAAACATAACCAAGTCCGTGATGGCCCGAATGAACACGGCCAAAACATTGATTTGACTTCGATAAAAATGTATGTTAGAAGTCTTGGCCTCAAATAATAGGCTATGAGATGGAAAGGAAAAAAACCAGCTTTATGGTTGATAAAACAATAGCAAGCTATTAATATAGCACAAATAATAACATTAACAAGGATATATCGGTTTTTTTTTTTCAGAAACGAAATAAACACACGCACGCACACTTTTATTCCCACTGAAACTCGAACCCGAAACCTTCGAATTAATAACCGCAGCATTTACCACTGGACCGATATCATTTGGCAACAAGGATATATAGTTACAACGTACTTTTACGCTCCATATTCATATAAAAATATGAAATGAATATCATTTAACCTTCCGCTTATACAATTTTGTTTTTCTTTTTTGTTTTCCGGATGAGTACATTTCATGAACAATGATCTATATTTTATCAAGGAAGAATTGATGAAAAGTGCATAAAGATTGTCAAAATTATCAAACAGGACATAATTATAATTACTTTTGAAAAAAACGACAATTTAGGAGACACAAGTACCAAAATACCCCTAAATTAATCAAAAATAAACAAAAAAAAATACTCCACGTTTATATTTAATTTAAATTCTCCCTTTTATCAAATTTTTCTTTTTTTTTAGGAAACATAACTTTTATTAAGCAACATCCGCCAACAGGCGGGAAGAACGTCACCCGGGGGTGAAGAGCCCTAGAGTGTCCGAGCAGAAACATACAATTCATGTCTAGATAAAAGACGGGCAGGGATATTCCTGACACGTCGAATGAAAGAAAAGGAAACAGAAATAAACTAGGCACATGAGCCAAACAATCCTGAGTTAAACATCCCAAAGCTGTGAGATCTACTCATGGCTGTCGAAACCGCGAAATTCACGCCAAACAATCACTCTCCACCTCAAGCTTCTGAATCCGTAAGTGTTCCACCTCTTCCAAAGCCAAGGATATAGCCTTGAGCTCCATAAACTCCACCAGTTCACCTGGATCAAAATGATATGCAAAGGAATGAAGGACTGAGCCCTGCGAGTCACGGAAAATAACCCTTATACCTGCACCTGCCTCAGTAATTGATGCATCGATATTACAGCGCACCACGTCTGCCATAGGTTTCATCCATCTATCCGGTAAGCGGCTGTCCTGAGTCTGTACCCGAAAGCTCTCCATCGCATCTCTATAAACAACTGCAACAGACAAAAATCGCATACATACCGCTGAGACATAGACCGCCTGATCATCAAACACAGCAGAGCAACGTGCCTTCCAGATCCCCCACATAAGCAACACAAATCGCGATGTGTCATGAACACCATGCTCCTCTATTAGCCTCATGAAGAACTCCGCAATGGAGGTAAAGTGAAGAAGTTGTAAAATTCCGTAAAACGGCGACACCCTCCAAATCCTATCTGCCATCTCGCACTCAAATACCACGTGCCGCATATTTTCTAGAGTCTCCCTACAAGCCAAGCAAATACCATCACCTATTTTCCGTCGTTGCAGGCCTTGGCCAATAGCAAGACAGTCATGCAAGCATTGACACGGAAAATGCTGGATGCACGGCAGGAAAGGAAGTTGCCAGCAACGTCTCCACATCGCACTCCTTCTCCCATTGTGGATGATCCTGCACCTGAAGATGGCCTGTAAATTGATAAAGCCAAAAAATACCCAGACCGGACAGTGTAGACTCCCTTGCGATCATAGTGCCAAATCCGTCGATCTGGGTGCCCTCAAGGGGGCACTGTGGTCTCCAATATAGCATCAGATTCCCAAAGTCTAAATAACTGCCTCACCTCCTGTGCATCCCACATTCTCGAGCCAGGAACGAAGATATCAGAAACAGTAGAATCCGGTGGGATCTCATGACCCGTAAAAGGAATGCGAAATGAAGGTTGCCTAGTGGTCCATGCATAATGGAAGACATACACCGAATCCCCTTCTCCCACTCTCCATCCCATCCCATTGAGCAGCACGTCCCGCCCCTCTAGGATACTGCGCCACTGATAGGACGACCTAGCCCCTAATCCAGCCCCAATAATTGTAGCATCTTCAAAGTAATTTGCATGTAAAACCTGGCATGCCAATGAACATGGACTACTGAAGATTCTCCACGACTGCTTTGCCGATAAAGCCAGATTAAGACACTCCAAATCCCGGAAACCCAAGCCTCCCAAACTCTTCGGCAGACAGCAAGCCTCACAATTCTTCCAGTGCACGTTGTGCATGTTCTTAGTATCACCCCAAAAGAAGACTCGCGAATTAGGGTGGTGGGCAAAACTAGCCACCTATATTAATGTAAAGAAGGCAAAAGACGGTGGAATCAATATTTAAATATGCTAAACACGCAAAAAGCTTATATTATGGGTTTTTGACACTTTTAGGACCTCGTGTTTAACATTGTCTCAAAATTGACCCTTATCTTTTAAAATGACACTTTTAGGACCTCATGTTTGTGTTTCTTTTTCAGCTTTAGGACAATTTCAAATTTTCCGTCCAACTTAACATGAATTACCATTATGATCTAAAGGGTTTTCATTCTTTTCATGCATGTTGTATTCGGTATGCATGAAAAGAATGTGTTGGGACGGATTGCCCACACTCTTAAATGATAAAGAAATATAGTTGCGCCATTACTACCACCAATTTGTTTTAGTACAACGGTAAACTCTTGATCTTTAACATGGTATCTAGGCCTGTAAACGAGCCGAATCATACCGAACCCTGGAGTAGTTCGGTTTGGCTCGAACATTTTCGAATACATGGCTCGATTCAGCTCGAAATTTTCGAGCCTAAAATATTAGGATTCGGTTATTATTCGAACTTTAAAAAAAGGGAAAAAATTCGGTATTATTCGGCTCGAACAGTTCGAATAGTTCGTATATGTTCGGTCCGAAAATTCAAAAATACCCAATAAATAATTTTAGTTCAAAAATACATATCCAAAACCAAAATAATACATTACATATCCCAAAATATAACATAACATGTCCAAAATATTAAAGACTTACAGTCCCAAAATATTACATGCCCAAAACGTCAAAATGAATTCAAGTTTAAACAAGTTCATAAATCATAACTTCATAATAAGTAGTAACATAGGTTGAATTTACTAACTAGTTGAAGCCCTGCAACTCTACGAGACGAACATGTTCGGCTCGTTTGTCCGAATATCAATTTCCAAGGCCCTATTCTACGTTTGATGATACGAGCCGAGCCCCGAACCGAACTTTTTAGAGCCGAACGCGCCGAATCGAATCGAACTTTAAGGCTCACTTACAGGCCTAATGGTATCAGAGCCAGAGGTCACGTGATCGAACCCTGGTTGGAACATTATTTTTTTTAAAAAAATTGTGCAAGTGTTGGGATAGATTGTCTACACTTGAGGGGGGGTATTGGGACAGATTGCCACACTTTTGAAAAAAATAGTGCAAGTGTTGGACAGATTGCCAACACTTGAGGGGCGGGTGTTGGGACAGATTGTACACACTCTTAAATGATAAATAAATATATTTGCGCCATTACTACCACCAATTGGTTTAGTACAATGGTAATCGTTTGATTTTTAACAGAATGAAAACCCTTTGGATCGTAACGGTAATTCACGTTAAGTTGGACGGAAGATTTGAAATTGTTCTAATACTGAAATAAAAAACACAATATGATCGAGGTCCTAAAAGTATTATTTTAAAAGATAAGGATCAATTTTGAGAGAATGTTAAAACATTAGATCCTAAAAATGTTTAAAACTCATTATATTATAGTAGTATAATTTTTCTCACTTAAATTGCCGAACTGTCATTAGTGGCAGATATTGTTATTTTTATTTTTTAGTTAGTGCAGTTGTAATTAAGATTAAATGATTTTGAGAGCCGGCAGATTAGAATGCTGCAGGCAAGCCATGCTAATTAAACATCTTTATTTTTATTTGGAAGCAAAAACATTTTATATTCAAAACAAAAACGATACTTAGGATTCACTAGTCATTTAAAGATTGGTTCAGAAAAAATAAAAAAAATTGCCCCCCAAGTGGCAAAGATTGGCTCGGAAAAAATAAAAATAAAAATAATAAAAAGGTAGTCATTTAAAGAAAGGGACAAGGGTAAAAAAAAAAGACACATATCAGATTTAAATAGGTAAATAGGACATATTTAAATCGTAATTGTTTATAAGGACATAAAATTAATATATAGACCAAACTATCTTAATTAATTTTAAAAGAAACAGCGCTGAATTTTTTTCTCTATTCTTTTCTGAACGCTATTTTTTTTCTGGATGCTAAAAAAGGTTTTTTTTTTTTTTACGCTAAAAGGTTTTTTTTTCCCGGTGACCACATCGATGCATTGACCGCCGTGATGCATTGACCACCCCCGATACAGTGGGCACCCCCGATGTAGAGACACCGCGATGCAGTGACCACGCCCGATGCAGAGACACTGCGATGTAAAGACGCCGCGATGCACAGACACCTCGAAGAAGTGACATCGCGATGCACTGACAACCGCGATGCATGACCAACGCGATGCAGTGGCCATCGCGATGCATTCACCACCGCGATGCAGTGACCACCCCAATGCATTCACCACCGCAATTCATTGACCACCGCGATTCATTTACCACCGCGATACGGTGACCACCTCCGATGCAGTGACCATCGCGATACATTAACCACCACGATGCATTGACCACCCGGATCCAATGACCACCGCGATGCAGTGGTTACATCCGATGCAAAGACTCCGCGATGCAGTGACCACACCCAAAGCAAAGACACCGCGATGCAGTGACCACCCGCGATTCAGAGACGCCGCGATGCATTCACCACCGCGATGCAGTGACCACCCCAATGCATTCACCACCGCGATTCATTGACCAACGCGATGCATTGACCACAGCGATGTAGTGACCATCCCGATGAAGTGACCAACTCCGATGCAGATCATCGCGATGCTTTGACCACCCTCGATCCATTGACCACCGCGATGCAGTGGCCACCCCCGATGTAGAGACACCGCGATGCAGTGACCACCCCCGATGCAGAGACACCGCGATGCACTAACAACCGCGATCCAGTGACACCGCGATGCATTGACCACCGTGATGCATTGACCACCCCCGATGCAATGTGGTGTCACTTCATCGCGGTGTCTCTTTAACGTCCAGAAGAAAAGAAAAAAAAGATCAGGCAGTTTTTTTAATTAATTAGGGGTAGTTTTGTCTATGTACTAATTTTATGTCCTTATAACCAATTAAGATTTAAATGTCCTAAGAGCTAATTAAGCACTCAAACTAATCCTTATAAACAAAAAGCCATTAAAGAAATTGAGGAAAGAAAGCATATGAGCCGGCCTTTGACTACATGACAATGACAAGTGGGGGTCCAAAAATTTATTTATGACTTTGACCAGTGGCGGATTTAGAAATTTTATTTAGCGTATTTATTGAGAAAAGTTTATATAGTCTTTTGTACAAGTTTTCTTGTTTAAATAGTCATTCTACATGTTTTTTTCCTCAAAATAGATTTTTCATCCTCGAACAATATTTTTAGGGGGAATTGACGAGAATGACAAATATATTTCATCAATTAGAGAATACGATAGATTTTCAAAACTTTTGCAGAAAAGATATAATTAATTTTTTTTTAAATTCTGGATGCTATTCCTTCCCAAAAAACAACAACAACAAAAAAATTTCTCTCTCATCCATCTTTTTTAAAAACTTATATCGCTCAATCTAGAACTCCAAATTTGAAAATTTGTTTCACCAAATTTTTTTTGTTTTTCATGTTGTTTATTTTGAGACCACATTCACCATATTCCGACGTAATTTTGAGAATCCGTTGTCGAAATTCACTGTTTTTCAGGATTCACTGTCGAGATTCACCGAGTGAATTTCGACATTGAATCTCACAAAAAACGATGTAATTATATCAAATCAAGTCTGAAAACGAAGGTGAAGGGAAAAAAAACAGCTACAGTAGACACGTGCTGGGTTTGTTTTGTTTTTTTTTTTTTTTTTTTTGTCCTTTAGGTTTTAAAAATTATAAAAGTTGTCATTCGCCTATAATATTTGGGTGTCATGTTACCCAAAAATATTCTAAAATGTGTCTTTTTACCTGATTTTCTAATATTTTCATACCTATAACACCCCTAATCACCACTTTATTGAAGAATCCAAACCCTAACTGTAGTTGAACAACCCCTATTGAAGAATCCAAAGCCTAATTCCAATTGAACAACCCCTAGCCCAAAATTGATGAACACAAACCCCTAATTGCAATTGAACAACCCCTAGCCCTAAATTGAAGAACACAAACGTCTAAATGCAATTGAGGAACCCTAAACCCCAAATCGCAGAATCCTAATTATGTTTAACACCCACTCATGCCGTCAAACCCCAACCCACCTGACCGCCGTCAGAACCAATACGCTTTCAACAGCATTCATTTAAAAAAACACAGCAGAACCCAAAATAAAAAAAATAAAACACGCAGCATCTATGTTTATTTAACGCCTCAGGACACTCGGGCTCAGTAGCGCTTAAATAGTCATAAATGTCCGGTCAATCGCTTAGACCGCCCTCGCTGGTCTAAAAGCGGCTAACCCGAGTTGACAAGACTTTTATGTCTCACACTTATATGGGGTGAGATTCTCTTATTTTACCGATGTGGGACATTACATTCTCCCCTTATAAGGATGGCAAGGCTCTCGCCAGACAATGCAAGATCTTTTTCGGATCGTCCTACCAGAGGTAATTAGAGGCCATCCTTACACCGTCTTCTTGTGCGGTGCGGCAGCGATAGTTCGATCGATAGTCGGCTCGATACCATTTGTAACGCCCCTGCACTCGGGCTCAGTAGCGCTTAAATGAGTCATAAATGTCCGGTCAATCGCTTAGACCGCCGCCTCGCTTGGTCTAAAAAGGCTAACCGAGTTGATGAAGACCTTTATGTCTCTGCACTTATATGGGGGTGGAAGATTCTCTTATTTTACCGATGTGGGACATTACAGATTTATGTTTTTTTTTTGCATAAAGCCCCCGATATCCGGAACACACTGGTCCGATTAATTCGGAGTTTAGTGCAGTCGTGTCTGCAGAATGATTATTCTACTCGTATGAAACGCAAGCAAAGCAATGTTTATGTTTATGCTTATGTCTTTTTCATAAGGAAAAATGGCGACGAAGCAGAGTTGCGGGGGAGAGGAGCTCTCCATTTTTATCGACCTGAAGCAAAAATGTGGGGAGTGTTTTGTGGAGAAGAACAAATATTTTTTGTGGAGAAGAATAAATTAGAAAGGTAGAGATAAGGTAAGTGTTTTAAATATGGTTATTTTTGAGTTAAATTTTATTTTGTAAATGACACCCCAATGAGGAGTACTACTTGGACAAAAAAAACTTTGAAAAAATATCAATCGGACAATTCTTCATATTTGTTTTTTCGGGGTTAGAAATATTTTTCTATAGATAAAAAATGTAGGTTTTCTTATTTTAAGCGAGGTCTGCGGACCCCATTTAGGTAAAGGTGCGTCCGACATTGACTATGACGCCAGGTACAGATCTCCTGCAACATGTAAAAGGAAAATGTGGAAAATTCTACTGCAAATAGTCTAGAGATTCGAGAACAAAACACAAAATCCATAATTTTTTATGTGCATTTCAGAAATATACGGAACAACTTTGTGTCTTTTTCTGTATTTTTTTCCCCGAAAGAAGAAAGCTTTATTAACATCGGATAAACCAAACTTACAACGCGGTTAAAAAACGCATGACAACGCGGCCAAAAACTGCACTACAACGCGGCCTAGCCGCACAACAAGCAACAAACAGTACAACAAAGCCGAATAATAGATCGGTCGAGGGGTCTTTGAATGAATGAAAGTATATTTTTTCGAAATAAGACGCCCGCACACGTGGATCTCTGGTGAATCTATTATTCGACTGCATACGTATATAGGACTAAAACAACATTTACAGAGAAAGACTAGAGAAAACAAACAAACTAATACATTATTAACAACTAAAGCGGCGCCGCCAGAGAACAAAATCAAAGCAGCAAAGCTGAACCCATGAACCATGATGACGCCACCGGGAACCACTGCCACCGACCGCCGCCTCCGGGCGGAGAGAGAAGCCCGTAAGAGATGACAAACTCCTCCATCAAAAGAATGAATGCCATAACCGCCAATTAAGAGCCCGGAGCCTTAACGGAATTATGTAAGCCACGCAGTGATGGATTGCACCTCCAGCCGGTAAGGGAGACAGCAATGTCGCTCATCCAGAAATCCGCCCTCCGATTGCCACGAATGACGAGATCTCAGAAACTAAGCAGCAGATCGGAATAGATCTAGACCCGAAGATCCCCATCCATAACGGAAAACGCCGCCGCTGCCATCACTATGTTTGAAGGCAGCCGGAGAAGGAAAACTAACAAACAAATCCACCAAAATTGGGAAAAACCAACCTTTTCCCAGGATTCCTTCTCCAAATTAAAAGCTAAAGATTAAAAGACATAAAAGAAATGGAAAAGGGTGAGACGCCGGCAGCCGGAGGCCACCGGCGTCGAAGGTTTTTTCCTGTGGGAAGGGCCGAATGGATAGAGAGAGAAGGAAGAAACTTCCAGGGAGAGAATCCCCAAGGGAGTTCTCAGTTTTCATAGTACTTCCTTTCTGTATTATTTGTTAAAAATGGCATATGTTAAATGCACTAGGACTGAGTTTGGATTGAACTGATTTGAGATACATGGATGTCACATAATATTAGTTGGATTAGTTTTAAAAAATGCAAACTCAAACCAAACCAAATGACTGTCCGCAATGGCTGGTTTTGGGTTGGTCTAGGTTCAGGGGCGGATTTAAGAGGAAGGGTGGGGGGTCAAGCGCCCCCTTTTAGATCCGGAAAACACACTATTATGTATGTTGTGTATTTTTTTTGCCTCCCCCCCCTCCTAAAAATTTACCCTCACCCATAGTATCGCCCCCCCCCCCCCCTTACCCGGGATCTTGCGTCCGCCCCTGTCTAGGTTGAGCCCGTACTTTTTTAACTGTTCAATGGCCCCTCCGTTCAGTCCTTCTAGATTTCGAATAGTATTCAAGATCACCAGGTTTCGATTATCTAATAATTCCCTGAATGGAAGTTGAAAGTTAAAAACCGTTACTTAATAACGATTTGTTACACACGATATGCCGACGACTTGTTACAAAAAGAATGAAAGGAAGGGAAAGTCCGGGAGGCAGGGAAAAGAGTCGGGTCAATGACCAGGCTTGACGATCGGGGGGAAACAAAACAAAACAAGAATTTGGGTTTCAGATTTTATCCATATACCATGCACTATAATTAAACTTTTCATACATATATTCCATAAGACTAAGCAGCAATAAGCGAGATATATCTATATATCTATATATATTTAAAAGCACATTTTAACACGGTTACCCAATTAACCTGCTTCATTTCCGGGAAAAAATGCATTACCAAAAAAAGAAAACACAAAAAATAAAGAAAACTAATGCATATCCTACAAAATCTACAAAATAACAACTTATTTGAATAGAACTCAAATCTTTCAAACTCTCTATTCTCTCCGCAACTAATGTTCGATCAGTTAGACAAGATTTAAGGCTCCCATAATCCTTCCTGAAATCTTTGGTTCGGTTACACCAGGCGGACTCCACCTACGCCGGGGTGGTCTCAAGCCCCCAAATGGTCACAATGCCCCTTCATATGGTCCCAAGCCCCCAAATTTTTATTATCAGTAGTAGTAGTGTTAATATTAGTATGTTATGTGTCTTTTGCTTGAACAAAAGACCTTATATCCTAGTGGTTTAAGAACAAATCCTTATATCCTAGGTTGTAAGTTCAAATCCCACTACTAACATTTTTTATTTTTTTTCCTGATTTTTTTAATTTTTTGCAGTTTATATATACAACACTGGCTGAAAATTTTTCCGTTACATTCTGATTTAATTTTAAATTTTTATAATCTTGCATCGTCCGTCCACATTAAATTTCTTTCTTTCGATAAATGGATTATGTACGATACAGAAGACATGGGTCGTTTTAATTCGTGGAGCAAACATCCTCTGCAGGTTCTCTATTAAATTCTTTTTTCTGTTTTTTTTTTAATTAACACATTTTTGTTGTTATTTAAAATGAACGCATCAGTAGTGATGTTTTGATCATGGTTGCGTTCAAAGTGATTGCTTAAGTTTTGATTGAATAAATTTCAGCTTTTCCGGTTGCGTGTCTGGGCTTACAACACCATCCTGCGTTTATATCAATCCATAACTACGTCCTCACCGGGTGCAATGCAAGATAAAGGTGAGACTTTTAAGCCCAATTTCATCGCAGTTTTACTTTTTATATCTTTTTGAATCATGCCTTTTTTGTTGTAATTGTAACCTTTCACTTGATTGTTCAGCTCTGACGCCGAATTCGAGCAAAAAACTAAGACATCGAGGACTTACATCAATCATTGATTCCCTACGGATCAAGGTCGAATTCTGACGCATTACTGATCATGGATTCCCTACGGATCAAGTACTGATTATGTTTGAGTGAGATTTTAGAAAGGTAAATTATGGATTCCAATTGCGCTCAAAAGAGTCCACGAACTACTTTTCTTTCTGATCCATTGATATGATTTTCTTTGAATTTGTGCACTACTTAATTTACTATTTGGTTATACAGGGAGTGTGAACCCATGGCTTTAGATTTTACAACTTTAAGCGTATCATCATTCTTTCATTAGTTCGCAAGTAAGTAGTGCTGCAAAATGTTATCGAGTTGTTTCATCCATTAACCTAAAAATATGAGGGTTTTTTTTTCGCACTAGCATATTTATGTCAAAATGAGAGGATTTTTTTAGGCAAGATGTCGAATCGAGAGTTGAAAATGTGAAAGGTTGGTGCCTTTTAATTTTACTTCCCATTGTTGCTTTTCTTGACCAATAGAAGTGAAGGTTTTGTAAGGATCGGCCGACAACCCACATGCTCAGTCCTTTCATCGGAGGCACAATCGAAAGCATTTACTAATTCGGACGACATTTGTTATTCAGAAATATGAAATAATAAAAAATCAGCAATGTCGTATGGGTGGGCGGTTGATTGAAGAATGTCGTTATATGTTTCGGCCTATTAAAATTTATTGCAATAAAAATAAAATCGCATTGTATAGTTGTATAAACTTGCATTTGGGGGTGGGGGGGGGGGGGGGGGGAGTGGAAGGGTGAATTTCTATAGCCTCTGTATTTATTGTTCTTTTGTGATTCCTTATGATGTAGGTGTTTGATTGAATATGGATATTGATTCCGGTTATATAATGCACTTGAAGGAACCTTTTTTTTCCCTATATATTGTATTTTAAAATTCATTTAAGTCTTTGATTTTATATTATTTCATTCATAGGGTTTTTAGCTGTATAGATATCTTTCAAGCCGAATTGATATGATTAAAAAAAATATTTATCTCTAAGGAAAATATTAGGTGTTAATATTAGCTAAATAAATTATTACTACCCGTCCCGAAATATAAGTCAAGTTTTCACACATGTCATTTTAAGATTTTTCACACATATTAAAGTAGTGGTTGAATGTGATAAATTTGAAGGTAAATATCTAAAATATCATTTGACTATCATTAATGTCATAATAAATTAGGGATAAAGATAGAGAAATGGGCAATAAATGTTACATTGGTAACATAAAATGAGTTATATTGTGTGACAAATCTAAATGTGTACGATGACTTATACTCCCCCCGTCTCATACTATAAGGCATTTTGGTCATTTCACACAGTTTAAGAAAACATAATAAATAAGGAATTTTTTAATATTTCAATGCAAAATATTGTACTCCTCCGTTTTATATATATGTCGCAGAGAGAAGAATTACACAAATTAAGAAAATAATTAATATGTGTATTGGAAATGTATTTTTATTGGAGATGTAAATGTTTTGTTGGTAAAGGAGTTTTGTATTGGAATTGTGTTTTTTATTGGAGATGTAAATATTTTATTAGTAAAGGAGGAAAAATAATAAACGCTGCATTGGAAATGTAAAATGACAGATAAATAAAAAACGATAATGGCGAAATGTGATGTAAAAAAACGGAGCGGAGTATTATTTTTCAGACTCTGGCTAATCATATTACATTGTTTTGTGTGAAAGTGAAAAAAAAAATTAAAATTGTATTGTTTTGTGAGGACCTTTTTTTTTTTTTAAGGTAGGACTTACTTTTTGGAACACTACTAAAAAGCCAAAATGACTTATATTACGGGACGGATGGAGCATTTTGGGACGGAGGTAGTATCATTTAATGTGTGTAAAATTGTATATATATATATATATATATATATATAGTATAGATCCAGATATATTTAAACTCTCTCGCAGTGCATCACACGGGTAAAAGACTAGTTAATAATAAAGCAACACGATACAAATATTACATATCTGGCTTCACAAACCCAATTGAAGAAAAACAAATTTCACTATCATTCTATGAAAGTGAACAAATACTCCACAGAAAGACAAAACACCATATATAGGAGGGGAAAAACGCTTCGACATAATTATTATAAAATTCCCCGACCGATTCAAGTCCAGGCTTGAAACCGTTGGTGAAGAAACAAAAATAACTACCGCCTAAACTGTCAGAAATTGCTGGAAAAAAAATGCGCTTCCAACCACCTAAAACCATCGAAACGCCTTGATGGGATTCAAATATGCTATTTCATCAGAATATTCACTGAAAACGAATCTCAACGGTGATACGAGAGTAACCCTTGAATTGCCAGGTTCAGATCACCGTAAACAGATCTGAAACCAAAGATTCACCGAGCCTTGATGCTCTCAAAGTGAATAATTTGTACGACGCTATTTAACGAAACACCGCCTAAAAAGAGGAAGAATATACCATCTTAGGTAGGTAATTTGCCTTTGCCTTTGCCTTTATTGTTTGTTTGTCCGGTTAGGAAGAATTTTTTTTTTTTAACATGGCGTCTCAGTGTAGAATCGAACATATGAACTCCCTAGACATTCTCAAGTCCACTTACCACACTAGAGCCAAGCTCTACTTGAACCTTCTTTTCATTGCAATTTTAACTTTCGGTGCTACGAATTCTCCACATAATTAACTTCACTTAAATACTAAACCTTGACCCCTGCAACCGAGTGAAAGACAGACACACATGGTAGAGAGCCCCCTCATTGAACTACAAAAATCAAGACAATAACATGAATAAAAGGTTCGGTACATCTAATATGGAAATATATACACAAAAAGTAGGAAATATGGTTTGGTTTCTTAACTATATTGTTGAGGAACACGAACTCAAAACACCATTTAACAGAAATCTTCTTACAACATATTCCAAAGCTAGTTTGTCTGATGATGATGATGTGAAAAGCTCATAGCTCGTATCATCCTAGTGGGCATATAATCAAACCATCCAAAGAAATATGCACCTATATTGCCAAAAGAAACTAAATATGATAGCACATCCATGTTAAGCAATCCAAATATAAAATAAAATAAAAACAGTATGACCGAGAGAGTAAAAAGACATAAATACAGAAATAAGGTGGTTTGTAAGCAAAGGCTTAATAGCATCATTGGTGCCATAGTTTACTTAGTTTCAGCAATAAACATACCTAAAGTGCCCCTGATGAACAGTAGAAGTAAAGCAAATTTTCAAGCTTTTCGTAGGAGAATAATGCTTGATCATAACATATGGACTCCACAGTCAATGAGCAAAAACAGTGTCATTTCGCCTAGGAGGCCTGTCTGGAATGGTGCCGGGCTTAAACTTAGACGCCTCATGCCGAGCAAGTTCAGGTGGTATTACACTATTGCTTTGAGTGAGCATTTGCTTAAGATCATAAAACACATCACTGTCACTCAAAGTCAAGAATGTTGTGGCCACACCAGTCTTTCCAGCACGACCTGTTCGTCCAATACGATGGGTATATGCTTCGATATTGCCAGGCATCTCATAATTGATTACATGGGCTACATCAGGAATATCAATACCTCGTCCAACAACATCTGTGGCAACCAAAACATTGTATCTCTTGGTCCTGAAACCTTCCAGACTTATTTCTCTTTGCTCCTGTGACTTCCCACCATGCAGTGTAGTTACCCGATAACCTGCCTTGTCTAAGTTTTTAGCAACGGTATCAGCATTTTTCTTTGTGTTCACAAAGACAATAGCAGTTTTATCTCCAAGTTCATCGAGTAACCTCTGCAGCCTGTAATGTTTCTCTGATTCCTTCACCATGAAAACATTCTGGGTGATGAGATCGGTGGTCTTTCCAGCAGTGCCAATGGTCACAACTACAGGATTTCTCAGATACTTCCTGGCTAGCCGCTCCACAGCAGTAGGCATGGTAGCACTAAACATATATGTGGTCCTGTAAATCTTCTTTTCGTCAAGCTCTGCATCCTCGTTTTCAGGTTTCAGATTACTGGAGGGCATTGCATCTAGGACCCCAACAACTTGGGGTTCAAAACCCATGTCAATCATACGGTCTGCTTCGTCCAAAACAACATAATTACACTGGTTGAGCACAACATACCGCCTCTCCAAGCAATCAAGAAGCCGACCTGGCGTGGCAATCACAACCTCACATCCTTGCCTAACCCGAAATCCTTGCTCTTCGATTGACTGTCCACCCACAATAGAAACAACTTTGATGCCCATATAATGTGCAAACTTGATGGTTTCATCCTCAATTTGTTGAGCCAACTCCCTTGTTGGTGCCATCACAACAGCATAGGGTCCCTCAGCCTCATTTTCCTCACTAATAGGAGGAAGCCTAGATATGTAAGTCAACATAGGAAGAACAAAAGCAGCAGTTTTACCAGACCCAGTCTCTGCTACGCCAATGACATCACGTTGCTGAAGGCCAAGCGGTATAGCAGCCATCTGAATGGCAGATGGTTTCTCATAACCAGCCCTTTCAACAGCCTTGAGCAACTCCGCATTCAGCCTGCTCTCAGCCCAACTCCTCATAGGACGAGGAATTTTGGAACCCTTGAAGGAGATATTGTGATCTTCCCTGAAAATTCTCCAGTCCCTCTCATTCATCTCCTCCAGCTTCTTCTCAGTCCAGTGACGATCAACCCTCATGTCAAAAGTATCATACGTATTGGCAATCTGCTCCTTCAGCTTCTGTTCCTCAACCTCCACTTCAGTCTCCTCTATGCCTTCCTTTTTCCTAATTTCATCCCTGATTTCCTTTTCGTTCTTAGCAGCTAGCTTCTTCTGCTCCCTGCGGTCCATCCCAGCACGGAAACCACGGCCAAATAGCAGACGAGCCTCATGGGGATTCTGGTAGAGGGAATTCATGTCACGTGAAGTATCCTCTGTGTTCTCCCAATCGAATGAAAACCGGAACTTCTCACTGGGCTTGATAACTCTCTTCTTAGGTTTTTTAGAACCTAAATACTGCTCCTTTATAGCTTCCAACTCTTTATCACGTTCCCGGTCCCTAGGCTTAGTCTCACGCAGCTTGTGTTCATCCTCACGTTCACGATTTCGCCTGTCCGCATCACGATCTCGACCATCTCTTTCGTGTTCACGATCTCGGCCATCTCTATCTCTATTCCTTCGATCACGGTCTCTGTCTCGATTCTCTCGATCTCTGTCTCTATTCTCTCGATCTCTGTCCCGATCTCTATTTTCACGTTCCCGGTCCCTGTCCCTATCTCGATTCTCGCGTTCCCGGCCCCTGTCTCGATTATCGCGGTCACGGTCACGGTCGCGGTCGCGGTCCCGGTCCCGATCGGAGGAAGGAGGTTGTGAAGCGGATTCAGTTCCGTTAGGGCGACCGGGCTGAGGAACGAGCTGCTCCCGGCGTCTCTGGTCAGCAACTTCATCCTGGCGGCGCTTGAGAGCTAATTCTAAACGCTGAGCTTTAGTAAGGAAGACTGGTTTGATCGTAATGTCCGGCGCAGCGATAACGTCGTCGGCCGATCGCTTCATCGTTGCTGTGGCTAAGCAGGAAGACGGTAATTTGTGAGAATTCTAGGGTTAGGTTTTTCGAAAGACAGATAGCGGATTTGGGGAAAAGGCGGATTTAGGGGAGGAGTCGAAGGGGTTTCGCATTATCTATTGTGTTCAATTATTTTAAAACCGATAAACCTGAATTAAGCGGTTTAAATTGGGTTAGTAAATTGTAAAACGGAATTCGTATAATATGATTTGGTTTTCGATTTGTTGAAGCGAATTTTATTTGAAAGTCAAATTACAAGAACAAGGGGAGTAGACCCCCAATCCACCAGACCACAAGCCTGCAAATCATTCTTTGCAAGAAGATGAGAAGGGAAATTTTCGATACGCCTAACAAAAGAGAACAAACAATAAGTAAAAGTCCTAGCCAAAGCTAAACAATCTGCCACAATACGGCCAAAGGAAAACATGTCCTCGGAAGGAGACAAAAGACTTTGAACCGAAGAAAGCGAATCGAACTCAAAAAAATGATCCAGACTGATACCCAACTTATGGCTTGAAGCTCAAGCATCGGGACATCAAAAGAACCAATAAGACGATAGGAAATTGCCTTCAACAAGTCCCCCTCATGGTTCCGGAAGAGTACCCCTACTCATTCAGCAGTTTCACTCATAGCACCATCCACATTCACTTTCACGATACATAGATCCAGCCTCACCCATGCGGCTAGGCACGGTTCTTGTCATGTACCTGCCTTAATGATCTTGAAGCATTGAAAAAGTCCTCAGAATCACGAGTCGCAGCAGTAAGAAGTTGTGAAACTCGAACTGGTTTCTCCTAAAAGATCCACGCACGATGGGTTTTTCAGATACACCGCAGAGAAGTAAAAACAATAAATGTATGTGCCCCATCACATGCCTCAAGAATATACCATATAAAATCTCTAAAACAAGTAGCAAACCGAGCAGCCTCATCGACTGTCACATCTTGGAACATTCCTTAATTCTCCACAGGGATTGAACAATCAAAATGCGTGTTTAATCGACTTCAGCTCAATGCCACACGCATTAATCACCCCATCGCTTATTACCCGCTTGAGAAGAGACGAACATGTTTCCTAAAAATCATGCAAGCATCTTCATAGGAAATTCTGGATCCTAGGTCGGACCGCGATAGACCAAACACTGCGCCACACCCTATCCGAACATCTAGAAAGATGAAGGGAATGCATAAATGGTGAAGTTATGAAGTTCCGTAGCTCAACGATGTCCCGTCATAACCATATAAATGCCTCTCTTGTCGAAGTGCCCGATAATATCATCCGAGTAAGCGCCTTCCGCTAACGGGATGCTGAGAATAGCCTACGCCTCATGAGGATAAAATGAAGCGTCGATAAGCTCCATATTCCAAGTACGAGTGTGGGGATGGAAAAGAGAGTTAACCCTCACATCAGGGTCCGGATGCATATAACTAAACGAAAGGAAGGCCACAAAGGCAGCCAAGCATTCATATAAACTTGAATCAGCGAACAGTCCCATACCCTCCAGCGGAGTCCTTTACAAACAGATCCCGACCATTTAAAAAAATTCTCCACAATAGGAAGGCCTTGCACCCAATCTAGCATCTAGGATGTTTGAACGACTAAAGTACTTAGCCATGAGCACCTGACTGACTAATGCTCTCGGCTGCTTCAAAACCCTCCAAACTTGCTTAGCGAGTAACGCAAGATTAAGGCACCTAAGGTCTCTAAACCCAAACTCATCGAAGTCCTTTGGCATAGTACAGACCTCCCACTTTTCCAATAGATTTGTCGCCATCCTTCGTTACCCCCCTAGAAAAAGCGACGAATCATAGCTTTCAGCGTCACAATCAAAGAGCCCGAGATGCTAAAGCATTGTATAATGTATATAGGAATAGTCTGCAAAACACTTTTAATGAGAACTTTCTTCCCACCAGGTGATAGGAACTATTCTTTCCACCCATTAAACTTCTTCCACACCATCTCCTCTAGAAACTCGAAGATCTGCTTCTTGGATTTGCTTGTTATAAAATGTAGCCCTGAGTATTTCCCAGTCCCCGTCCCTTAAGGGACGGCCAAAATCTATAGCACCTCTTGGCTATCCTCTCACCAACCAACTTGTTAGAATACAAAATTGACTTATGCCTATTAATCAACTACCCAGATAGTGTCTCGTAGCAGCCCAGAATATCCCAGATAGTATTAGGCTATTAGCCCCATTCCGTGTGGCATGAAGAAAGAGAGACTTATCATCAGCAAAGAGCAAATGAGATATCCAAACAACTTCAACATTTGAAGAAAATGTAGTAAAAGTTGAAATGGGTTTTTACTTAGTAGCTTTTATATCTTCTTTCTCTTTAGTTTCTTGCACATATTTGCCAGATTAGTGTAAATCTGCTTTTGGAATCCTTCTTTCCTCCATTTGAGTGATGTGCGAACTGCAAACCCATTTCGGGGAGATAAAGATGAAGAAGTACTACTTTTTCTTTGATCTAAAGCCAGATTTTTGTCTTGCCAAAAAAATGCAATTTGTGGTAATCATTGTTTATATTTCTAACTTTATGAAATTATTTCTCATTGCTTGACATTGATAAGTGTGATAGATTGAGCAACTAACACATGATTTAACACACTTGTTGATAACGAGAGAACAAACTTAGTGTGTAATCAAGGTACGGAGACCATCTAACAAAAACGACTAGAGATAGATTCATCTTTTTAAGAGAGGTTCACTAATTTAGGTTATACAAGGGCCAAGGGGTGTTCAACATTTTCAAAACCGAACCAAACCGGGTCAAACCAATACAAACCGAACCGTTTAGATGGTTTTAGAACTATGAAAACTGAACCCATCAAAAACCGAACCGAACCGAGTTGGCAACCGATATAATTAAAATATATATGTTCAACTCTCTCTATATATATGTGTGTTGCTCTTGAATTTAAAAATTATATTAACATATTGACTTATATATCCGCGAATGATGTAGTATGTTGAAATTCGCCTAGTGTTGTCACTTTTTTTATTATTGTATTTTTCTACATTCGTTTGCCGGTTATTGTTTGGATTAATAAAAATTATTGAAGCATTTTTTGTCGCTACTAATTGCATATATATTTTTGTGGAATCAGAGAGAAAGACACAAACATTTCATCAATTAAGGAAAATGACAAATTTTTGAAACTTTTGCATAAATGACGAACAAATTTATTTTATTCTTTTAATTTTCTAGCGTTTTTTTCAAAAAAAAAATCAACACACTTTCTCCCTCATCAATCTTTTTTAAACACTCATATCTTATCAATCTAGAACTCCAAATTTAAAAATTCTTTCACAATTTTTTTATTTTTCATGCTCTTTATTTTGAGATCACATTCAACATATTCTGACGTGATTTCAGAAAATCCACTGTCGAAATTCATTATTGTTCGAAATTCACTGTCGTATTCACTGATTTTCGAATTCACTGGGGAGATTCACTAAGTGAATTTCGACCGTGAATCTCACAAAAACGATGTAATTATATCAAACCAAGTCTCAAATCGAAGAGAATGAAAAAATAAAAAAAATTCAGTGAAAATTTCATCGCGTTTGGAGATCTAGATCAAAAGATATGAGGATTTGAAAAAGTGGGAGGAAAAAAAGCAGGCCCGTTCAACGAGCGCGCGATTTTTTTTTTTTTTTTTTTTTAGCTTTCTCCTTTAGCCTATAAAAATTATATAAGTTGTCATTCTCTCTATAAAAAATACGTGGCTGTCCCGTCACTTAAAAATATTCCAAACTGTGTCATTATCCCTAATTCTCCTTATATTTTTATGGGATGTTTTTCTCTTTTTTACCCATGCACTTTATACTTATTGAATAGAATGTGATGACATAATGAGTCAAATAACTAAATAGAAAGAAAATTGTCAATCATGGGATAAATATGCGTTGTTAGATCTAGTTACTTACGGTGTTTAATTTGCGGTAGTATTTGTAGTAATCCGAAAACCAAATCAAACCAAACCGAAGATATTTAAGACCTAACCGGACCAAACCAACTTTAATAAGATTTGTTTTGGTTTCACATATATTTATCAACTTCACCTTACTCACCATATAACTAGATGAGCATAAATAGTAATGTTCAAGATAACATGAAGATATTAGCACAAATAGCAAGTTAAACCAAGTTTAACTAAGCGTCACTATATATATAGTGAGGGTGACAATGACTGTGAAAGATCTAAATTGTGAGTTGCAGCTGAGCTTGCTAAGTCAAAGTTAAGTTATAAGCTTCTAGACATCAATACAAGATAATGTTATATCAATTAGACTTGGTACAACAAGTTAAGAACAAGTAAAACATCTAAAAAAACAAGAATGACTTATTGTCACTTCAACAATGGTAGTTGTCTATTACTGAAAACTCGTGTTTTAGAACTCTATATAAGCATACAAGCTAATCAGATAATGCATACTTCATATATAAGGCTCAGATGTAGAAGAGTTTAAGAACGTAATGTCTAGCAATATGAAGCTCAAAACAAGTATGAAAAAGACAGACATAATGTAAGTGCTGAAAGTAGTGAACACAAGTATTTTATAGTGGTTAAGCCCTTCTGGCCTACCCTTTTTGTCAAAGTCTCCCTTTGGACTTATACCTCTCTTGCCAAAGTCTCAATTTGGACTAATAACACCTTAAATTAGATGCCATGTTGAAGTGTTCATGAACAAGAACGCTTAGCGCCTTACAAACAAACATCAAATCCCTTCACGAACTGATTCTTATAAAGACTACACCAAAATCTTTTCATAAGAACCTTGCACCTTTGTCGGATGTTAAAGTCTTCATCCATGCACTTAAAACTCGGCTCTAATTCCTCCTTGATCATAATGAATTCTAAGAACTCCATGAATCAACTCAAAACTAGCTCAAGTCACACCAACAACTCAATGAAATCAGACATGATAAATCTTGTATTTAGTAGGCTTACGGATTATTTATAGCACGTAAATCCTTACATGGACCGCTTACAAAAAAAAGGAGCGACCACTTATCAAAATGGTCTAAAAATAATGTAAAACTCTTAAAATGAAGGTCTAATGTTATAAAGAGATAAATAATTTGTAATTGGGCTCATGTTGGGCACCCATTTGCGGGCCTGCTACCTTTTTGTCTCATTAGGTCATAAGGAACCCAAAAGCTGGAAATTTGCTTTTTCAACTTTTCTTCAATACAATTTCAAAAAAATTCATCACCTTCTACATGCATCTAAACCCTGAAAACCATCAAAAACATATTAATATAGAGCATATTCCGACAAAATATATAACAATTAAACACCGGAAATCCCACCAAATATGGTCTCATCAAATACTAATTATTTATATCACATACATATTTTATAGATTTTTTTCTTTCTGTTTTTGAAGAATTAAGAAACTCGTTATGCTGCATCTATCTTCAAGGAATTTCTATAATTTCAAATTGAATAAATTTTTATTTCATAACGGGAAGATAAAATAATTTGGAAACTAGTGTATATATATATATATCGCATTTATTGTTGGTCAATGCACGAATTATTGCGGTACAATTATATTGAAAATATGTTTGATAATATGGAAACTCGTTATATATAAATTTCATACCATACTTGAAGGACTCCAATATACATATAAGAAGCATCATATTCATGGATTCACCATTGAAACATACACCGTTTATCTTTTCTTCTCTTGACCATTGCCTTTGGTCTTCTTTTCTTCTCTTGCATTTCTTGTTAAAGTCAGAGAACACACCATGTGTTCGCGAAAAAGGGTTAAAAGCGAATTCTACCAGATATTCATGATGAATTCAGGGGCGGTTTTACATATTGCCTTGGGGTGCGGCCGACCCTATAAAATAAAAATATTATGTATAAATAGTGGAGATTTTTTTTATAAACGCATACATATGTGTAATTGACCCCCTTATTTTTATGTATTGACCTCCTGTTTTTATCCATTTCTCCATAATTACATGTATAGAATTGAATATCCAAGTATATGTGTGATACGGAAAAAAAATTAATAAATTTTTGACCCATAGTGAAAATCCTGCAGCCGCCCTTGATGATGACGTGATAATCTGTAATATCATAAGCTGACTTCCAACTAAAGATGTGTGTCGATATCGATGTGTTCGCAAATCTTGGAACGACGTTACGACAACTCTAAGCTTTGAAGAACTGCATTTGCAGCATGCTCGCCGCCCTGATATTTACGTGGTGTTTTTGCATCGTATTTCGAAAGAATATTTACACTCTGGCAAGTTGTTGAGCAATCAAACATGAATTCTTCGGAATCAACAAGAGTTAAATACAAGCTGCTAAATTTAGTATTTGTAGTTAACGGTAATAAAACAGCGTTAAGATCTATCATGGTATACAAGATTATAACAGAGACGTTCGCATTGATCCCTTGTCAAAGTGAGCTAGGTATGGCAATGAAATTTTCATCAAACATTCGATTACGGAACATTGATGGTACGTCTTCCATCCGTGGTTGAAATTCAGGAGACTCAAATGAGCTTTCTACATATATGTATTTGGACATTGAGAAATGATGGAGAACGATTTTGGACATTCATTATCGATTTACAGTGGTTTTATGGTGGTCCAGGATCACCATGTCACACTTGTCCACCAATGAAAATCCTTATAAGAAGGGTAAAAATGTAAATTAATGGCATTTATATTTTACACGGTGAGCCCTTGCGTGTTTTGTTGTTTTCCTATTGATTCTGGATCACCAAATCATACTTGGTCCAGGATCATAATAAAATTTCTGATCAATTTATAATGTTGTTGGCAATGGAAAAAGATTTAAGTGGTGTTAATACTTTTTGAGACCGATTGCTGCTGTTGATGGAGTATTAGCATTTCACAATGGAAAAAGAATTTTTCTTTGCAATCTTCGGCATGGAAAAATAACAATGTATGGGAGAGGAAAGTATAACAATGTATTTGATACTCTGCGGATATTCAGGATACTCCGTTGGATACGTATCTGAGGTAAATTGTAATTTTCAAAAGTTGGATACTTTACAGGATACACGTATCTTGACTACAGATACGAGTATCCGAAGAACATGATACTTAAAAATGACTTTGAACCTTAATATGTATACATACATACATACATACATATATATATATATATATATATATATATATATATATATATATATATATATATATATATATATATATATATATATATATATATATATATATATATATATATATATATATATATATATATAGAGAGAGAGAGAGAGAGAGAGGTACATACATACATATACATATATAGTCATTTTATTTTAATTAGTTACAATTTAGTCCTTGTATTTTTTATTATTTACAAATACACCCCGTACCCGTATCCTATATTTCCGTAAAATCACGTATCTGCGTATTCCGTATCCACGTATCTCATATCTACGTATCTGTATCTGTGCATCCTAGCACATGAGAACATGCAAATTACCCCTTGAATACCTCAATTAAGTCATTAGAAAGATTGATCGAGCACAAAGCCAAGTATTATGTGTTGGGCCAGATTGCCCACACTCTTAAATGATAAGAAATATAGTTGCACCTTTACTAACACCAATTGGTTTTAGTACAACTGATAGTCATTGATCTTAACGTCAGTAGCAGAGCCAGGAGGTCATGGGATCGAACACCTGGTTGGAACATTATTTTAAAAAAAAAATTGTGCAAGTGTTAGACAGAGATTGCTAACACTTGTAAAAAGTGTTGGGTAGGATTGCCACACTCTTAAATGATAAGAAATATAGTTCAGACATTTACTAACACCAATTGGTTTTAAGACAACGGTATAGTAACATTGATCCTAATATTATGGATCAGATTAATCATAATCGTATTGTGTCATTAGAAACATATATTATGATATTTAAGGATTTTCATTTACTTATAATTAAAACTATGTTTTGTTTTGCTAAATGTGTTAGAAGATAGTATACCTTCTAGTATTTTATTATGAATTGTGTTTGCAGTTTGTGTTTCCTTCGCTTTAGGTTATTGAAAGAAAACAAAGAATTTTGAATTTTGAAGTTAATTTTTTTTTAGTCTATGCATTTACTTTGTTACGGTTAATATGTATTATTACTTGTTTTATGGGGTTTTTTAGTAGATGATGATGGAGCTAAACATACTATCATTGTCACATTTTAACTAGTCTCTTTTTTATGGAGCTATATACACACCATTGTTATTGTATGATATGGTTGGCTTATCTATCAAAATGAATAACCCACGATTTTCTCGAACTCAATATGTGAGTGATTTTAAGAAAACACATTCTCAACTTAGTTAATAATTATCTTTTATTTTTGCCTGATTTGAGCATGAATCAATCTAGATTTTGTATGTTTTGCTATTGTTTAATAAATCTCTTGACATTATTCATATGCCATTGTGAATTAAACTTAATTAGTACTTACGGGAAAAAAATTCACCATAAGTTTTATATCTCCGATGAATGAAATTCTTGGTATTTAGATTACATGCTTCAGAAGTTCAGGCCCATTGAGACGAACTCTTTAACAAATATATTAACTTCAACAATTTTCGCAACTCAGACATAACTAAGGCAATCGATTTGTAAAATATTATTTGGTTTTATTTTCTGAGCTAAGTTTGTTTTAATGCTTCTGCGTTTGTCGCTTGGCTGTTGGTCAAGTAAAGCTTATGTGTCATATTGGGTTTTTAAATGACAAGTGTCGAATGTCTTGTTCTTTCGGATATACTTGGATTTCAGGAACGAATCGTTACAGTAGAAATACTTGGTAGAAAGGTGATGGAGTCTTATTTGTAGAGTCCAGAGTTAGTAAAACTAGGGTGGAAATATGAACAAAATCTTGTGGCTTAGCCAAGAGTTAGAAAACTTGTGGATGGATGTGTCGATAGCTTGAAGTGTTGCGGATGAGATCTATTAGGAAATAATATTCAACGAGCTTAAGACGGAAGTTGAAGTCTGAGTGAGGGATCATAGTGTGTAATAAAGGAGGTGGGATTGGTCAAGCCAACATTGTAGACAAGTAGATGAATCTGTCGGTAATTTACTTGTTTTTGTGTCTAAGTTCTTTATGTTCATCTATGTGAAAACTATGTGGACTTCTTCTATGCTTTGTGAAATTATGTGCAATGCATGCTACTTGTATTGACACATGCTACGTGCTTCTATGCCGGGATCGAGTTTTGAGGGCGAAACTCTTTTTAAGGGGGAATAATGTGTTAAGCGTAATTTCTTACAGTAATTTTGTAAGGACGGTCTTGTCTTTTTCGGTGATTTTAGGGTTAAGTAAGGTTTTATTGACCTTTAAGGTTGTTTCCGCCGCCATAGACCTCTGTAAACCTATAAATAGGTTCGTAGATAGCACAAAAGTCAAAATTTTCACAAAAACATACAACTATAGCCGGTTTCCCGGCAACTATCCTCGGAAAAGTCATGGCCGTTTTACAGTACAACCAACTCTAACCGGAAAGGTACCGAGTCGGTTGTACTATAAATGGTGAGCAAGGTCGTATTCCACGAGGAATCTGATCAAGTATCAAAGTCGTATCGTTCCTAGTTCAGGACAACACTACTATGAACAAGGTGATTTGTTAGATCACCGGTGTATTAGCTAAATATGCACAAAAGAAATGAGTTAAAACTATATAAAGGAAATAGCCGAGTTATAAACCGACCGACTACTTTCTAACCCTAATCTGTATCTAGAAGTGATTTCGATCTACTCCAGTGTTCATGGCATTGGTTGAAGGTTTCTGTCTCCTAATTTTGGCGACTAGACATTATGCAGTAATCTAGCATCATGTCTCAGATTCAATAGTCCGCTGACCAGATTTTACTGACCTAGCACGGTCTTTTCTCTGTGAGACGCCCAACCTACGTATGTTGATAAACCTCACACGTGAAACCGAGTCTAAACAGCTTAGTCAGTTTTACAAGGTGATTCTAAAACATATATGCCCACTCCATGTCGCAAAATACGTATATAAAGATGATGAGTGAAATACGATTATCGAGTCGGAATTAAATAAAAGTCATTAAGCATAAGTTTTAGAACATCAACAATCCAGAAACCTAACAATCAAAACATCATAACACTCCCATAAAAAAAATCAGGGTTCGATTTCACGGATCTTCAAAAAATTCTACTAAAAACGGAGTAACAGCTCATTATACAAAGCAAATAGCAAGAAATCACCAAGAAATCGAACATGCATCAAGATGTAAAGCAAGAACAAGAAAGGAAGATGAAATGCGGAATAGGCTAGGACGTTGAAAATCGATTATGCGAACGAAATCCCGTCAATAACGCATCAATATATATATATATATATATCTTCGAGATCCTCCGGAATTCGGATTACAACAATTTGAGCCTTAAAAGTTATGAAACTATCTAAACCTAAGAAAAGGTGAAAAAGCAGCTGAAAGGGTGAAGAAAAGCGATCCAGATCTAGATCTGGCAAGAGGGGAGGGGAGGGGGAGGGGTGGTATTTATACTGTTGGGGGTGAAAGTGGGTGAAAAAAGGGAATTTTTTAGGCAAGGAACGTCTTGAGTTTTAGGGCGCACGCCTTGAGCACATAGCTGAAGATACGACCTCTCGGTATTCTAAGACGCGCGCCTTGGACACATCTTCAGTAAATCAACCATAACTTTGTGTGTAGACCTATGATTTGAGTTATTCAAAATGCGTTGGAATGAAAACTTATTTGTCTACAACTTTCATGAAGAATACTAGCCCAGAAAGTGACTCTAAGCTGGATAAAATTGCAGATTTTAAGACATCAAACAGTTTTGATCTGTTTGAACGTTTAAGCTTCGAGCACATGGTCCTACCCTCGTATCTCGTCTTCCGGCCATCTGGTACACCTAATTCCTGCAAATAATCACAAAAATACCAATAATAACCTCTACAGGACACTAGGGTGACCGAAAATGAATCAAAAAACTAAAATACGGTGAGATTTCTAGACTTTACATCCCGGGTCTAAAAAAGATAACGAATATGTAAAATGAATGAAAATACAACCAAATGTCTCCAAAAACATATAAAACGATATATAAATGGGGTATAGTCACATTGAAAATGGTAGTCAGGTTGACTCTTGTTGTCGGGTCAAGTAATAAAAATACTCGATACCTAAATAACACACTAGCAAGAGAACTAGGTTCAATCGTAGTATAGTTAGATAGAGTCGAGGTCGATCCCACAGAGACTCGGCTTAAACGAAATATATCTTATTAAACTAAAAACAATTTAAAGGCGGTCTCCGACCAACAATAACGTAGAATTAAAATTGACACAATAGAAACACAAACCAAACAAAAGACACAACGACACTTATTTTTATAGGTTTTATAAACGATTAATAAACGGTATTGAGAACGCTAGTAGTAATTACTCCCTCATGCTATGTAGATTGACGACGAGACAAAATAAGACATTTAAGATTAATTATTCTGACTACGGGTGTCATCCCCTAAAATAGATCTAGCTCCGGGTAGGCCATCTAGATCATCGTGTCTCCGTTACGTGACTTCGCTTTGTAGGCCTCCATCTCATATAACTTCTGACACAATTACAAAGCTAGGGATGCCGGTATAAACCGTAACCTCATCTAAGCAACATTCCTATGGTCAGGCGTGCTTCTTAGACACCGATTCAATCTCTGTCCTAAGTAACAATCACTTTTTGAGTCTCATGTTAAATTACGATGACAAATAATTAAGTTGATCAGGTTTAATTACTCGTTTTAATTACAAAGCAGAGAACCTGACGTAGTCGAAGCCGTTCACAGACAAATCAAGAACATCACAGATCTTGCTACCGGCGAGACATAGGATCGCTGCCAGCGAGCTCAGATCTGAACCAGATTTGCTCGTGAACGTCTTTTACGTCTCAGATCTACATAAACATGGGTTCGTTAATTAACTACATCACGAAATAATGTAGATCTACGAATAAAGATTGCATAATTGAGTAGACATTACACTCGAAGACGAGCGTGATTCCCACTCCTCGATATGATCTCTAACCGGCGATTCTAACGACTCCGTAATGAAAGAAAATAAAATAAAGAAAACTTGTATTGAAAATAGAACCAATGTTGTGGAATTGTATTTTTCTAAGGTGTGTCTAATAAAATTCGTGGCTGCTCCTTTATATAGAGACTTATAGGCTAACTTAAAGATATGTTTTAAAACCCTAAAACGCGTAGAGATAACTCCAAGTCAATCTCCTATATTTATTTGATCTCTTTCAAATAGCCGATGACTCATTGCCGGCGAGTCCTCCTCGCTCGATTAGCTCATTTGGCTTTTCTTGTTCCTCACTCCACTTTTCATGCTGCTTCGGTATTTATCTTTAATGAAATCCGATTCTGCCTTGATTTATCTTGAGATTTACTTCCTCCGCTGGTAGATATCCTCCGATTCATCGTAATCTATAAAATCAATATTTATCACACAGTAAATCATATTTAAATAATAAAAACAGATAAATACCAAATTATATTCTATAAATCACATAACATTAAATAATCAATATAAACGTGTGATTTAATATAATATATATATTATTAAGCTCGATTTAAGGACAACGTTGATGACTTTTACGGGTATAATTTGACCGTCATCAACTACCCCCCACTTAGACTTTGATCGTCCCGAACAAAGCATCAATAAGTCATTACCCAAGACAACATTTTCCATGGTCAAATCATACTTACACAAGAAACTCGAGTCAACTCATACCATTCATGCTCATAAGGTATTCATTATTCACTACTCGCTATGAATCGAAGTGATGTGTGCATGTGCATTCAGTTTTATATATTCGTGGCAAGATTAAAGTTTATGCTAACCTCGCAGTCTTAACCTACCAACATCAGCACTCCCACTTCTTAAGCCTCGCAATGGGTAAAGACATGGTGCAATAAGCAAGAGCGTTATCCAAACGGTTTTTGGACTCGGAGACCGAGAAAATACTCAAAGCCTCTTAAAAAGTTGAATTTTTTCGCATTTTCATATTTTCAAGCATTAACACCTCTCAAGAAAGAAGCTTGCTATAAAGGTAAAGTATGCATTGCAAGAATCCCCTTCTCACGGATTATTCAATAGCATTGAATATTACCACAAGCTCGAGGCTACTTTGGTAATGTTACTACAAGCCCAGTGTTTAACGCATTGTTAAAACAAAGATAATTCTCAAGCTTATTACTCCGCAGTAGCTAAATTGTGTCTAACCCCGTACTTAATCATCAACTTTTCAAACGGCCTATTACATAAATGGCTTCCATTATCACTAATAATGGCACAAGGTACTCCAAACCGCGTAAAGATATTTTTCTTTAAGAACTTCAGTACAACCTTCGCATCGTTAGTAGGAGAAGAAATGGCCTCAACCCATTTGGACACATAGCCGACCGCCACTAAAATATAGCGATTGGACAAAGACGAAGTAAAGGGTCCCACAAAATCAATACCCCAAACATCAAAGACTTCCGCTTCTAGGATATTCTTCAGTGGCATTTCATTCCTTCTCGAGATATTTCCCGTCATTTGGCAAGAATGACAAGATCTAGCATATTCATGCGCATCTTTGAACAAAGTGGGCCAGTACAAACCACATTGGAGAACTTTCGCAGTAGTCTTGTCTCCTCCATAATGTCCTCCGGCCTCATAAGCATGGCAATGTCTAAGGATATCATAATACTTCTCTTCCGGCACACATCTCCTAAAGACATTGTCGGATCCTAGCTTAAACAGATAGGGCTCTTCCCAATAATAGTGCCTAAGATCCTTGAAGAATTTTTTTCTATCTCGGGGGTTGAGATTTGGTGGCAAGTATTTTGCGGATAGATAATTCACAAAGTCTTTAAACCATGGTTGTTTCTTCTCCTTCACAACCTCAACACGCAAAGATACCGCAGCGCAATCATCCTTTCCATATATAGCCGTGATGGAGAATAATTGTTCATCAGGAAATGTTTCTCCAATCTCGGTCATTAGCTCATTATCCTCTATTTGTAAACGGGAAAGATGATCCGCAACCAGATTCTCAGATCATTTCTTATCACGGATTTCTACATCAAACTCTTGCAATAGTAGAATCCATCTCAATAACCTTGGCTTGGAATATTGTTTGGCTAAAAGATACTTCAAAGCTGCATGGTCAGTCCAAACAGTGACTTTAAATCCTACTAGATAAGATCTAAACTTGTCGATCACAAAGATAACAGCTAGAAGCTCTTTCTCAGTAGTTGCATAGTTCTTTTGAGCAGAATTTAAAGTTTTACTAGCATAGTAGATGAGCCTAAAGATCTTGTCTTTTATTTGTCCTAAGGCAGCACCTACAGCAGTATCGTTTGCATCGCACATCAACTCAAAAGGTATATTCCAATCATGCGCAATCAGAATGGGTGCAGTAATAAGCATGCTCTTTAACTCATTGAAAGCTTTCATGCACTCATTAGTAAACACAAATGGCACATCCTTGGCCAATAACTCAGTAAGAGGTCTAGAGATTAAGGAAAAGTCCTTCACAAACCGACGATAGAATCCCGCGTGGCCAAAAAAACCTCACAATGTCTTAAGATTGGTTGGTGGAGGCAGTTTTTCAATCACCTCTACTTTTGCTCTATCCACCTCTATACCGTTCTTTGAAATACAGTGGCCAAGTACTATACCTTCAGTAACCATAAGATGACATTTCTCCCAGTTAAGCACCAAATTCGTCTCCTCGCATCTCTTCAACACTCGTGCTAGATGCGTGAGACATGAGTCAAAATCATCTCCAAATACGGAGAAATCATCCATAAAGATCTCTAGGAAATCTTCAACCATATCAGCAAACAGAGAAATCGTGCATCTTTGAAACGTTGCTGGTGCGTTGCACAAACCAAAGGGCATTCTATTATAAGCAAATGTTCCATATGAACATGTAAAAGTGGCATTTTCACGATCCTCGGGTGCGATATGAATTTGATAGTATCCAGAGTAACCGTCAAGAAAGCAATAAAACTCATGTCCGCTCAGTCTCTCGAGCATTTGATCAATGAAGGGAAGAGGGAAATGATCTTTGCGAGTTGCATCATTCAACTTCTTAAAGTCAATGCACACTCTATGACCAGTAATGAGTCTAACAGGAATCAACTCATTTAACTCATTGGCTTGTACAGTCAAACCTCCCTTCTTAGGGACTACGTGGATCGGGCTAACCCATTCACTATCAGAGATAGGAAAGATGATTCCCATTTCTAGCATCTTAATGACTTCATCCCTAACCACGTCTTTCAATTGTGGAGTCAACCTTCTTTGGGGTTGTGCAACCGCTTTCTTTGCAGGATCGATGGAGATTTTATGCATACAAACGCTAGGGCTTATGCCTTTAACGCCAGCTATTGTTCATCCAAATGCTCCACGATACTCTCTCAACACTCTCATTAGATTTCTTCTTGTATTTCAGTCAGGGAGGAAGAAATAATAAGCGGCAATGTCTCATCTTGAAGGAATACATACTTTAAATGCGCAGGCAGAGGCTTTAATGTCAGATTAGTAAGAGGCTCTTCTAACGAGGTCTTTAACTTTTGTCCGGTTAGCTTAAGCTCAAAGAACTTATGCTATGTCGGTCTGTGGTAGAATTTCTCAACCTCGGTAGACTTCATTTCCTTAACATGGCCAGGGGTTCCTCTACTACATCCAGGCCATATCACTCTATCTTCCTCGCTACGCTCATATTTCACTTCATCCTCTAATTCCAAGGTAGCCTCGAGGAAATCCTTAATATCCTCATATTGTTGAAAGTCATTGACAAGCTTGTCAACAGAATCCAACATGAAACATGCATCCTCTCCATCATCAGGTGTCTTCATGATGTAAATATAGAGCCATCCGACACTCCACCACCCGTCACGACTAGACTTGGACCCGAAACTCGTCTCCAACGAAAAAAGAGGCTTGACTCGATGAATAATTTGGTCTTTCAACATTTTGAAGACTTGGAGACCAAGTGTTCGTCACATTTTGAAGTCGTTAAGTCCATCATTTATGCTTGCGGACCATCGGAATAATATTATTTATTATGTCATATTTTATAGTATGTTACTACATGATAATGTATACTTTATTAAGTATTATTAGCTAATTATTAAAGTTCAAAATCATCATGAAGGACGCCATTTTTTAAGGATGAACATTCTTGGAAGAAATTTAGATTCATTGGATCCAAGTTGTCAAGATACATCATGCCAAAGTTCAAAAGATGCAACCTTTGAAGAAAGTACTTAGAAAAACCAAAAGTCCTCCTTTGGTTAATGATATAGCACGAAATTTTGGTCCAATGTATCTATATTTTCATGTATTTTCTAGCCTATAAATACCCAAGCTATGTACTTGTATTTGAACCATCATCTTTTGCAATAATAAAATTTTATATTTTCTACACTTGGATTAGTGTGTTGAATTCTCTGGATAGAGGTTCTTTCGGATTATCAAAGGCTTGAGCAACCTTTGTGGGTGTCCTACACCAAGGTGCTTAGAAACAGGTTTTCTAAGTGTTGAGGTTATTCCAAGGTGCTTTCTCACAAGTTGAGACAGTGTCGAGGAGCTCTTGAAAAATATTCCAATGTGCTTCTACGCAATTGTTGTAGTTGTGTCGAGGAGAAAAACTTGAATCCAAATACCGCTTTTCCTAGATCCGCGCAATTTCACATCAGTTGGTATCAGAGAAAAAAAAGGAATCGACGGTATTCTATCATTCATCTTTTTACCTTCCTTATTGTTGCATATAATAAATACGTATTTGAAGAACACTTTATTCCACACAAGCATCTATATATATATATATATATATATATATATATATATATATATATATATATATATATATATATATATATTATAAGATTGTGATGCACATCTATACCGTGTGTATTTGAAGAATAATTTTGTTCATTTGAGCAACAATTAAAAATAAAATAAAAAAAAGGCGAGAAAAAAAAATGAAGAAGGTATCAATTTTTTTCTTCGCACTCTTCAATAATTTGTGTTACATTTTGTAGTATTTTTCTCCTCTCGATATTTTCTAAATTTCAGAGTAGCGCCTAGAATTTCCAACGACACTTAACTTCTTGTGTCTACATCTCGTTGTAAGAAATCCTCAAGGTTTCTAAGTTGCTTGATATATTCGGTATATTCTTCCATCTTGAGAAACGACACACATTCAAAAAAAAATTTGAACAACCACAATCAAATTCCTGGTATGGATGAGGGGGACCAACAACGCCTACAACAGATTACTCGAATGTTGATTGAAAGAATAGATGATCGGTTTGCACAACTGCAACTGGCACAAGGTGTTCCAGCACACGGGCCTGAACCCAGTAATCATTTTGCAAATGGCGATGACGATCTTGACGATGCAGACATCTTGTCTTGGCGGCACCAAGAGAAAATCTCAAGGTATTAAGCGAGAAAATTCCGGCGTTTAAAGGTAATTCTAATCCTGATGAGTATTTTTCTTGGGTTCTTAAAATTGAGCAAATATTTGATTGTCATAATTATTCGGAAAGAACTAAGGTTACACTTGCCACAAGTGAATTTGAGGAACGACATATGCTTTGGTTTCAGAAAACTAATGAAAAGCGCAGGAAATCAAGACAACAGGTGATATCCTCTTGGGAAGTACTTGAAAATGAGATGCATAGGAAGTGGGTGCCCGAGTCGTATCGACGGGAGCAAGTGAGGAAATTGCAAACTCTCCAACAAGGCGAGAAATCTATTCAAGCCTATCAAGATGAATTGGAGATGGCATTAATTCGCACCGATCACGGACGAATCCGATGAACACACCATGGCTCGGTTTTGGCGGGATTGCGCCTGAGATAGCCGACCGGTTGAGATGATGAATTGTACAACTTACGATGAAATGGTACATGCGGCTTTGACTAAAGAAAAGCAACTCAAAAGGCGGAAAGCACAACTTAGCAAAATTTCGGCACCGCTCCATATATAGGCCGACATCATCTAAGGAGCGACGGAGGTAAGTTTCTGTTAAAAATTTCTTTGTTAAATATACCCTCCCCAATCTGCGCTAAGGAAAATCGAAGAACACGTGATTTGTTATAAATGCAAAGGGTTGGGACATAAGGCTAATGAATGTGGAAATAAGCGCTCTTATATTGCTAATAAGGATGGATTATATCAGTCGGAATCGGAGGATGAGAATGAAATTGTTAATGAAAGTGAAAAAGTTGAGGTCGATGAGAATGAAGACCAAGGTACTTTTTATGATGAGCGCGCACTGTTTGTAACAAAAAAGGTCCTTAGCACGGTCAGTCAAATTGATAACAACGAAATACAACGTGAGAATATTTTTCAAACTCGTTGTCTTATCGAGGGAAAAATTTGCATGATGATAATTGACTCCGGTAGTTGTACCAATGCGATTAGTAGTGAGGTTGTTGAGAAGTTAAAAATTCCAACAATGAAACATGCACAACCTTATAAATTGCAATGGTTGAACGAGAGTGGATCCGTAAAAGTGACAAAGCAAGCATACGTGAGTTTTAACTTGTCGAAATATGACGATAAAGTTCTTTGCGATGTTGTTCCAATGCATGTCACTCATTTGTTACTTGGCCGTCCTTGGCAATTTGATAAGCATGTTATTTATGATGGGTTTCTCAAAAAATATACTTTGACCCACAACGGCAAGCGTATCACTTTGAGTCCGTTACTTCCACACGAGGCTCATGCCGATTATGGCAAATTTGCTGAAAGAAGAGAAAAACACGTACTTCTTCTGAAAAAGCGGTTGTGAAAGTACCGCCCGAGCATGTAAAAATTAACTCACAAACTCGTGATAAGAAAGTGAGTTGTACGGCTGTTCGGAGTCCGATTTTGTTCATATGTAAGGATTTTTATCCATTGGTATCTCATTCGGGAATTAATAGTAATTTTTCTATTTCATATCCTTGTTGTATGCTAATCCGGGACCTTGTAGGTACCGTTCCCGAATAAGTACTGACCATATTGCAGGAATTTGAGGAGATATTTCCGGAAGAAGAACCAAGCGGATTACCACCATTTCGAGGCGTTGAACACCAAATTGATTTTGTTCCTGGCGCTATCTTGCCTAACCGACCAGCTTACCGGGCAAACCCCAAGGAGACTAAAGAAATTCAATGCCAAGTTCAAGAATTATTGGAGAAAGGAAAAATTCGTGAATCAATGAGTCCATGTGCGGTTCCCGTTATTGTTGTGCCAAAGAAAAATGGCGAATGGAGAATGTGCACCGACTGTCGTGCCATTAATCAAATCACGGTAAAATATCGCTATCCCATTCCTTACCTTAATGATATGTTGGATGAGCTGCATGGAGCAAAAATATTTTCGAAAATTGATTTAAAAAGTGGTTATCACCAAGTGAGGATTCGTGAGGGCGATGAATGGAAAACCGCGTTTAAAACAAAACATGGCTTGTATGAATGGCTCGTTATGCCTTTTGGACTTACCAACGCGCCTAGTACTTTTATGCGGTTGATGAATGAAATACTTAGGGAATTTATTGGACGATTTGTCGTGGTCTATTTCGATGATATTTTAATATATAGTCACGATTTAAAGTCGCATCTTTCACACCTAAGCCTTGTTTTGGGAGCACTCCGTAAAGCACAACTTTATGCAAATTTAAAAAAGTGTTCGTTTTGTTTGGATCGAGTTGTCTTCCTTGGTTTTGTTGTGAGTGGACAGGGGATCGAGGTCGATCAAGAAAAGGTCAAGGCAATATCCGAGTGGCCAGAACCGAAAAATGCAACGGAGGTTCGAAGTTTTCATGGCCTCGCTAGTTTTTACCGGCGATTTATTCAAAATTTCAGCACTATCGCTGCACCATTGAATGAGTTGGTGAAGAAGAATGCTCCATTCCATTGGGAAAACACACAAAGGGAAGCATTTGAAACTCTTAAATCTTGTTTAATTTCTGCACCTATTCTTGCGTTACCCGATTTTTCTAAAATGTTTAAGATAGAATGTGATGCATCCGGGGTGGGAATTGGTGGAGTTTTAATTCAAGAGGGATGTCTGATGACGTAGATCAAGTGATATATAAAATACTTGACCACCATAAACCAACACTAGCAAGAGGACTAGGTCCTTCGTAGTATAGCTATAGCGAATCAAGGTCGATCCCACAGGGAACCAATTGTGGGTCATTTATATACAAACAATTAATCATTCATGTCAAGCACACAGAGGCGGTCTACGACCAACAAAAGACAAGAAAGATAAAGGACTCGACTCGACACAACACAACAAAGACAACGTAATTAACCTCATCAATTATTATGTTATCGTTTGGATCTAGAGATTCTATATAATTAAGCGATACTCGACAACTATTAATCCGATTCATATTTCTTTTATATTGGCTACGGGAGTCATCCACAAACTAGATCTAGCTCGGTTAGGCCATCTACAGATCATTGTGCTAAATTACGTGACTTCGCTTCATAGGCCTCCATCTCATATAACTCGTGACGCTTACAAAACTAGGGATGCCGATATTAAGCTTGTATTCCTCACCTAGGCAACATTCCTGTGGTTAGGCGTACTTCCTAGATGATCGCATCAGTCTCTGTCCGATTAACATTTACTTTTAGGTCTCCGTTAATCTACGATTTACGTATAACTAGGTGTCGACGATTCCCAAATACATAATGATCTAGATCTCATTTGAAAGTCCGGAAGATCAATTCATGAAGGTGACCTAGGAGCCCTATATTGGTATTTCCTAATAATACGCTAATTAAAACAGACGAGCAACGTAGCTGTAGCCATACCTACTAAGATAAGAAATTCTAGGTGGACAATCACACCATAAAGACGTGGCTAGATTGACGCGGCGAACAACTAAATCTTAGCGTTTCTATATACGTAATAGAAAAAATAGAGATTCATAAAGCAATTATATAGATCTACTAAAAACACGATTGTCGATCATACCAAAGTCATCTATATATCACCGGATAACAGATCTGGGCATGTGGATCCTTATAAACAAGGAATCCCCACTGCCTCATATTGTAGCCTTAGATCTACATTGTTCGGTGAAGAATGAACAACCTCAAACGATAAACAACAATTGGGGGGACTTAATTACAACACAGAAGAAAGAACAAGTGAATACAAATAACTCACATTATTGCTGCTGGAAATTTTTACTAAAACTGCTCTGAAAAACTTATAATTTGTGTTATGAGTCGATGTACAAATTGACTAATAAAAGGGAGTTTATATAGGCTGTAAACCGACTTAGAGTAGCCGTCAACCGACCTAAATCACGTTTCCTAAACCCTATTGGAGCCTAAAACACGTCTGGGGAAGCAGGGGTAATTTAGCCAACTCATTGGCAAAGAAGAGCGGGGCTCATTGCCGGCCGAGCTCGAGGATTCGCTAGGCCATTTTATTTCGCTTTGGTCCGTCCCTGGTCCCGTCTTGGTGCTTTTATCCACTCCGAAGTCCAGCTAAATTGCTTCCGAATCAAGCCCACTATAAATAAACCATAAAACAAGGCTTGTAATATCAAATAATATAATAAAATGGCTAATTACATAATAACGAGTCGTAACTTGGTTCGGGTGTAATTTATGCACGAGACGACTAATTATTAACCACTTAAAGCCCATTTAAGCTAGAATCGGGGGTAATCAATAGGTAAATAAAGGTATAAAGTTGACCGTCATCAACTACCCCCCACTTAGCCTTTGATCGTCCCGAGCAAACACAGAAGGCGAAAGAACCACCGAAACATAATTTACTAATTGATAGCAGGCTCATTCAAAATTCCAAAATAAATAAAATAGCAAACATGTTTGTCAATTAGGCATTAACCACTATTTCATCATTGAATCAACGTGTGTGTGATATAACCGTCATGCAGAGTATTTGACATAGAGAGATTCGAATTATAATGTCCTCTAGATGCAACTTTCACCACTCAAAAATTTGTGACGCCTCCTTATCGTTAACAAATAATACAGGTGTAATACCAGATTCTAGTGAAGCGGGGCGGATTTGAAAACCAAGAAACTTTTCTCAGTTCACGTTTGTTTCTTTGCCAGGGCCGCGTTGATTCTAGGGATAGTAACTTGCAATGGTGGGTGCCTAGCAAGCAACGACCTTAAAATCTCCACGAACTTGCTACCCTACTGCCTTGTTTTACAATCGTGCATCTTATGCTCCATCGGTTTAGCAGTCTCTAACCTAAATGCTCATAATTTCTCTTTTTTTATTTTTTATTTTATTTTATAAACCAAATCCTGTTTTTTTCTTTCTTGCCCGGTTTTTGCTTCACTATCATCGATATTAGCCTTATCGGAAGTATGGCAAGAAGAAGTAATCACAAAGTCAAGTAGTTCCTGTTTCAACCTTCCGGAAAAAATAATTTCTTATCTAACCTTTCAGACTTAGCATTTAAGTTATACGTGCTTAAAGAGGTTGATTCCACGACAAAATATATGTTTAATACAAAACTACTCACACAGCGTGATATGATATTTACTAAACAATTCTGAAGATAGCATGGAAAAAATAAGTTATAATTACGCTTAAGAGCTTCTTTCATTATCTATACATGCTCGGTTTTCACAAAAAGAAATGTGGTTCTTGCTTAAAATTTTAATTTTTACATATTTATTAATTATTTGATCTACGGAAGCTAAGTGACTCGTGTACCCCCCACTTAAACGATGCATTGTCCTCAATGCATAAAAAGAAAGTAAAGCATAGGAACTTAGCTTCGGTCAAGCGCTGAAGTGGAACAAGTCGATGAACTTCGGGGCACATAGATAGACCTTGGAACTAACAAGAGATATATCGCTGCAAAACAAATCTTCAACAAAGCTTGAAACTCATTACAGTGTTAGCCCATAAAAAGTAATAATCAAAAAGGGGCAGTAAAAGGAATAAAATAAACCTTAAACCGATGTTTAAGCCCTTACAATGTTTATTTTATAGCATTAAAACTACTCGTTCAGACACGAATTCTAAAACCAATAAGAAAAAGGATATATATAGACTCAAAATGAAAAATACTAAATAGAAAGAAAAAACAATCAACAAAAGATTATAGTCTTCATCGATATCCTTCACCACATAAATATTCTTGAAACCGGGTGGAGAAGACAAAGAGCAAAAAGCATTTCCCCATGTGTTAAAACACGAGATTTACTGGATTGATAAGGTATTTAATCCAGCGTAAAAGAGAAACTAGTTAAGGTATAACTGTTGGAATAGTGTCCTAAACCCAATCGGGTTGGACCGGGTCCGACCGGGTCGGATCATTTCTACTATTTCTTTGTGTTTGTACATATATTAAATGGCTTTTATGTTGTCATATATCTGTTCTTCTAAAGAACCAATTATGAATTGTTATATGATAACGTCCTTAGTATTAAACTGTGATAGAGAAACCATGATAGGCGATTATGGTTGATGAGATCTCTAATCACTTTAATAAGTTTGATACTTAAATGTCTCTAGTCGATGTACTATTAAACAGGGCATTGATAGTATGAGCAGGCTAGCACGTATTAGATGTCTTCGTCTTTAGTAAGGCGGGGATAGATCTCGTCTATCGAAGTGTAGAGACACTTGGGACATGACGTGGGCGTGTATTAGAGAATGCGACGTTAGATGACCCACTTACACGGATAAGTGTCACACTATGTGGCGGTTGTGTAATTATCCTTAAGACCGAAGTCTTCATGGCATCACGGTGTGGATTGTCATGCTTTGACACTATTGAGGTTTCCACAGCCACGGGCGATCATGCGGTAGTGATTGGGTATGATCTTTGAAGCATGCGAGTATACATGATTGGTCGTCCGGGAATCGCGTATCCTATGATTGGGATCGAATATCCGAAATGGCCTTCTTATAAGGAATGTCTTACTCTCGTGAATCTTTGCAAAGTGGGAGTAAATGTGTTACTTCGAGAGAGCATGATATCCAGATTATAAGATACGGTCGTTGATGTTTTGACACTCGACTAACGACCGTATGGATATTATTACAGCGATAGGATTGTAAGTTACACGGTAACTGTTTCACATGAAAGGTAGTAGTCATTGCATTTGACTCTTCCGATGATTGGGGGTCACGGTGTGTTGCTAGACGCTATCCCGTGATCGTTAGGAATGAAGGGCATTTTCGTAATTTGCACTTTGTGTCTACGGCCAACATATTCGGAAGCCTATCGGGTCACACACATAAGAACATCTAGCCGGATTAAAATGTGGTTATAGATGATAACCAAATAAGGAAAGTTTATCTCGAGACTATAAAGGTTATAGTGGTAAATTAATATGGTGGTATTTATTTATTATGAATAAATTAAATACAAGATATTAATAATATTATATTAATTAAAGAATATTCGGAAGCCAATTTATGGCTAAAGGTGGCATAACTTATTTGTGTATAAGATACACTTAGATTGTGTAATTTAATTAATGATATTACCTATTATTAATATTAGATATTAATAAAAATAAAATAATATAGATATATGATCTATACATACGTGTGTGCATAAATGCAAATTGGATTTGCATGCATGCAAGTATGCGTGTATATATATATATATATATGATATTATTAGATTTATTTTGTGTAATATATATGTGATATATACACATGTATGTAAATTGATTTATGGTAATAAAATAAAGATAGTCAATATTAGATATTGACAATATCTTTGGAATATTCAATATAAGATATTGACAAAATCACAGATTTATTTAATATGAGATATTATAATAAATGAGATAAATCAATCAATTATATTTTCCTTATTTTATTGGGAAAAGGTTTTCTTCCTCCACACCTCTTGGCGCCACATCCATTATAAAGGGAGGTGGGTGTCAAGCTCTTTTAGACATCATAATTCCAAGAGCTAATAGTTCTTTGTGTAAAATAGAGAGCATCTTTTGGAGAGTTGGAGAGAGGGGAAAAGGGCCGGTCTAGCAACCGGAGTTTTCCAATAGCAATCCATGATGGGATTCCGGCGGGCTGTTCGTGTGGACTAGCGGTAGAGGCCGAACACTTGGGCGGCTCTATGCAGAACTACTCTCTTTAGACGGTCAAAGCGTCGATCTTTTAGATCAACCAAGGTAACCACCGTCTACTATCTATTTGTTTATTGCTTAAAGCGAAGTCGATCTTGGGTCGATAGGAAATAAATTTTGAATTCCGCTGCGTTCCCGCGTAGATTTCCTAACAGTGGTATCAGAGAGAGCTTCGAGCTTAAGCAATAAGCATGTTAATTTGCGTAGTTAATTTTATCGTTTAAATCACGTAATTAAAAGATGAAAGATTTTTGATTTGCAAAATTGATACATGAAAAGAAAAAAAAAAAAAAAAAAAAAGGGGATCGGGTGGTGCTCGGCCGACTGGCGGCGGCACCACCACGGCAGCGGTCAAGGGCGGCGGCGGCGAGGAACAGCTTTCTTGCCGGCGATCGGTTGACCGGTCAATGCTGGCGGATCTCCAAATTTTTGTTTTGTGTATTTTGTGATTCAATATGGTTCATAGTTGTGATTAAAATCTCCTTTGTTTAGTTGTGTCATGTGGGTAAGCAAATGGTTTGAATAGTTTGGCGTTGGGATGCCACATGGCATTAAAATAATAATGGTCTTTCCAAACTTTGTTTGGAATAGGCTAAGCCCTTCCAAATATTTGATTTGGAAAAAAGCAAGCGCAAGGCACTTTCAAAATTTTGATTTTGGAAAGTGGTGTGACTAAACCAAAATTATTTGGCCTTTCCAAATATTTGATTTGGAATAAAGCGCTAAAGCGCTTCCAAATATTTGATTTGTAAAAGCTTAGCGCAAGCCACTTCCAAAATTTTGATTTTGGAAAGTGGCGAAGCGCCTAAGCTAAGTTTGGTTTAGGAAACCAAAGGCATCCCTTTTGATTGCGAATCAAAAGGAAAGAAACAAAAGAGAAATAATTTTAATTTTGATTTATTTTTAGAATAGTTCTAATTAATTAAAATTAAAATTAAAATCGGTTTAAAATTAATCGTTAATTTTATTTCGATTAAAATCATTTAATTAATTAAATGTTAATTAGTTAATTGATTGGATAAAATTATTTAATAGATTAAATGTTAATTGATTAATTAAGGCGCAAGTAGTTAAATTTTAATTTTATCTTTTTCATAAGATTTTATTGTATGGATTAGATATAGTAGATATAATATGATTATATGGATGCCGATTGATCATGGACTCAACCGATAGGATAGATGTGAATGATTTAATTTTTCTGTTGGTTTAAAAATTATCCTAGGCCGTTATGAAGAACGTGACCTAGTTTATTTTCTCGCATTTATCCCATTCTGTAGCTCCCCCGTGTGCGGCGGGTGTATTTATTTTATTCGATAGAATTAAATGTAACAAGAATGGAAGCGAGAAGATGGAGACCAAAGAAAGACGAAAATAAAGATCCCATTGGAGAATGGCGCATTAAAGATCCTATTGGCGGTTGCAGCTACCTTAGATTGTGACCCGCGGTTTTCGTAGTTTTGTATTGAAACCGCACCTAGGAAAAGTCCATGATCATACCGGTTACTTTACGCATTTATTTATTTTGTGCTTGTATTTATTTTATATGATACGATAGATGCATGACTAGTACGATCTAGATAAATGTGTAGGATATATATCTATAGAGATAGATATAATTGATGAGACCATGATTAAAATTAATTAAGTGAATTAATTTACATAAATACTTCCACAACAAAAATCAAGTCGAAATATTGTCTCCCAATATTATAACGACGGTGAAGAGCCTGTGTTCGGATCCAAGCGATCGACCACCGCCCGGAGTTGACCTACCTCGGGTATATCGTCGTTATTGAGATATGATCGTATGAGATCTCGTGAATATTGGGTTATGACTTGACTAGGGTCTTTCGGTGATTGGCCACCGTCGGGGCCGTCGACTTTAGAGACAAAGGGTTGACTAACACATAGTGATGTGTATCGCCAAAGAGTTGACTAGTCAACCACCGAGAATCACATAGAGATGTGAATGGTAAAAGGTTACCTACCTATCGAAATTATCTTGGTTGATCGACCACCGCCGGGAATCGAGGTAACTAGATGGGATCTCGACCACTAAAGAATTTTGAAAAATTCTTGAAAGTCAATTGGAAGTAGTTGACTAGTGGGAGCAAAATCATAAACCAAAAGACCATTTTTGATTTTGCGTGTATAAACAACAACACTCTTTTATTTTCATTTTTATGTTGTAGTTTTAGCAAACTTTATATTTATGTTTAATTCTCGATAAGTAAAACCAAATTATGATTTATTAATTTTGAAAGCGTTCTCAAATATGGTTAAGTAATTTTAATCCTTTTAAAATAAGCAATGACATGAGCCATCCCGTTATAGTAGTTAGAGACAAGGAGATTACATAATTGATGCACGATTGGTTCGAGACTTTAATTATTAATGAAAGCGGAAGCTCATGATATGATTAAATCATTTGAAATAAGTTTCAACGAATTAGTCATATATTGGATACGATCCAAGATGATCATTCGATCATACGATGACAATTAATTCAAGCGTTGGATAAGAATGACTACATCTAATTTTGGAAAGGTTGTTTTCAAAATTGTAAGATTTAAGTATCGACTTATTTCTTTAATCATTGCTTAAAGGTTAATTAAATAGTTAATGTTTTAAATACGATTTAAAAGGTTAAATAAACTATTTAATAAACTTTAGATTTTCTTTATGAAAGGAAATTGAAGACATAGCTCTTGTGATCTTTCTTAAGTCTTATGAAGACTACACCAAGAAATATTTACAAGTGCTTGAAGGATTAAAAGGAAATTTAGGGCATGTGCTTAAATAGAGAACTTATTGAAGTTTCTATTCTAGGCAAGTGAGTTGAGATAAATCTATCTAAGTTCAAGTCAACTCTTAGATATATGATATCTTGAGAGTGTGATTAAATTAGAAAGATTAAATCTGAGATATGGAAGGTGAAGCAAGCGTTGTAACACTTACCATATGCTCGGATCAAAGTAAGCGATAAAGGAACTAAATAAATGTTATTATGTTCGGTTCTTATGAAGAACATACTTTCAGTTATTTGTTAGGATTTAGTAGACATATTCAATTGTAAAGAATAAATGTTATTCCGATAAAGTTGGAAGGTCTTTGAATCTAACATACTAGATTGATGTCTTTGTATAGTTGATATATGTGATGAGATCTCGACTAAATATTTGTATGCATTTGTTATCCTTAATATTTGTGGTTGTTCAGACATAGTCTCTCCGGAAGGAAGCGCGTAATTAAGCGTCATTCGATGATGTTGAACCATATGATTATGAATCATGTGGTAATATCGTATCTTACCTAAAGATGACTAAAATACCACTTTTATGAAAAGGTTGTAAAATCTAGAAAAATTGTGCAGAAGCCTAAACATACCGATGTTTGTTGGCTTGTGACAATTAATGCCACAAATAATTGTTTATTAGTCTCTACGACTATTTTTAGAAATAGTCAAGTGTACTCAGTGAAGTGCATAATTCGGAAAGCCCGAAAAGTTCGAGCCAGTACGAATATGAGATTGATGAGCTACTTAGGAATTAATCTTCAATTGGATTGAAGTAATTAATACACGAAGGGTGTTTGAGAAGTAAATGCGAAAGGGAATAAGATTCTTCCCTTGAAGGATACCATCTTTGGGATACGCAATTAGATTGTGTTCCCAAAATGGAAACAACACTTTATATGATAAAGGTGTGACGCAAGCCATGCAAAGTATCCCTTACCCGTTTCGGGATAGTGCCCTTATACTTAACCTAGTTCCAAAGAATAAAGGTTGAATAAATTCCATAGTAGATATGGAAGGGGATAATGTCGAATCTATCTTAACCGATGATTTGAGGTTGTCATAGGCAAAGTCATAAAGGCTTGGAGCCTAGTACGGCATATGCAACTTTGTGGAATATCTATTATTTACTTGCCCGCGGAGCAAAATGTTTGTCTCCAAACATGCTGTCTTCTAGAGGAAGTGTTTCTTCCAAGAGAAACAGTGGGAGTGAATCAAATCTCAAAAGAGTTTGAGAACCACAAAGACATATTCAACCACGAGGAACGTGAGCGGATGCCACATAGCGATGAGGTGTAAAAACACCGCTCGGTGCACACAAAAGTTACAGTAAGTGCGTGGATAACCTCAAGCCTGAAAAATTTGTTGGTATGTTCATCATGAAGAATGAATATCTCATGACTTATGAAAGAATGTTTGAGAGGCAATATTGAGAGATATGGCCAGAGAGCGTAATATCTCGAATTAGATTCCATCGGTGACAACCAGGTTGTGAACTAGTCATCTTACTTAAGGAAGTGCCCCTGAAAGGTCGACATGGATAGTAATATGATTACCATAAGGCTATAGTAGGACGGTGAAAGGTGCGGGTGTAAACCTTGTAATTACCTTTATCTTTGCCATCGAGCCTAGTTCTAATCGAGATGATGCTTGTTATAACCGTATCATGACTATATGATAGTGTTGAAGACATTGGGCGTAAAGCTCGATGTTCATAAGCGATAACATGACACGTAAGCCCACGAGATCCATTTATGGACTCAAACAAGTTTCTCTGAGCGATTTCTTTGTTTGATAATCAAAGGAGTTTGATTTAGTCAAAGAAGGATATGCCAATGTGCAAGATGGATAGTGGGAGTGTGTTATGATTTTTGAGCAAGGTATTATATATCTCTCTCGAGAATTATCACCCCATGTCACAGTCAATTAATGTTTGGTAGTTCAAGGTCTTTACGAAAGCACTTGGATTAGCAGTTCTTATTTTAGAAATGAGAATCTATAGTGATAGATTTAATCTTGTTAGATAATTGTTTACCTATATAGATGTGATGCTAAAGAAGTTTAGCATAGATCTCAAGATCTATCTATGTTGGGGACGTTAGTCCTAAAGATAAGGTGAAAGATGATGCTTATGGAAGGTTTTCGCCCGCTCTGCGATAGAAACCATCATAAAGGAAATGCCGGATGTTCATAGTTCATGAACCGTCATGAGCAAGTATGAAAGTAAATCGGTGAATGTCGAGAATATCCTTAAACAAGTTAAGGACGATTTCTAGTTTATTGAAGCTTGGAAGCGAATAAATATAGTTATCTGGGCGTATATCCCGAGTCTTACGATGGCGAGTGGGAGCTACGATCCGGGTTTGCGATCACTTTGATTAAGTGATACGATGAGGTGGAAATGTTCTAGCCTATGGGTCACTGTTGTAAATTCTACAACTAAGCCAAAACACAGTAGTGCCTTGAAGGCTAAATGAGCAGGCGATACATGGATACAGAAGGTTCATTCCGAACCTTGTACGGTTCTTCCACCTTTCTATATAGGCGATATAGTAAGTGGATTCATTGCTTGAAGCAAGGACCAGGGTCTCGTCAGAGATTCGTGTGTGTGTTGAGGCGATTCCTTTGACTTGGTCATTTGGAGCATGATATGAAGATAGTCTGAGTCCCCACGGATAGCGATCCGTTTATGGCTAGGGCTAGTTGCGAGTATTGCATGAGATTCTTGTGTTTCAACTTGGTCTCGTGTGTACGAGTGATTGGTTTTAGGCCAAGTGGGAGATTGTTGGAATAGTGTCCTAAACCCAATCGGGTTGGACCGGGTCCGACCGGGTCGGATCATTTCTACTATTTCTTTGTGTTTGTACATATATTAAATGGCTTTTATGTTGTCATATATCTGTTCTTCTAAAGAACCAATTATGAATTGTTATATGATAACGTCCTTAGTATTAAACTGTGATAGAGAAACCATGATAGGCGATTATGGTTGATGAGATCTCTAATCACTTTAATAAGTTTGATACTTAAATGTCTCTAGGCTGATGTACTATTAAACAGGGCATTGATAGTATGAACAGGCTAGCACGTATTAGATGTCTTGTCTTTAGAGGCGGGGATAGATCTAAATCTATCGAAGTGTAGAGACACTTGGGTATGACGTGGGCGTGTATTAGAGAATGCGACGTTAGATCGACCCACTTACACGGATAAGTGTCACACTATGTGGCGGTTGTGTAATTATCCTTAAGACCGAGTCTTCATGGCATCACGGTGTGGATTGTCATGCTTTGACACTATTGAGGTTTCCACAGCCACGGGCGATCATGCGGTAGTGATTGGGTATGATCTTTGAAGCATGCGGAGTATACATGATTGGTCGTCCGGGAATCGCGTATCCTATGATTGGGATCGAATATCCGAAATGGCCTTCTTATAAGGAATGTCTTACTCTCGTGAATCTTTGCAAAGTGGGAGTAAATGTGTTACTTCGAGAGAGCATGATATCCAGATTATAAGATACGGTCGTTGATGTTTTGACACTCGACTAACGACCGTATGGATATTATTACAGCGATAGGATTGTAAGTTACACGGTAACTGTTTCACATGAAAGGTAGTAGTCATTGCATTTGACTCTTCCGATGATTGGGGGTCACGGTGTGTTGCTGACGCTATCCCGTGATCGTTAGGAATGAAGGGCATTTTAAGTAATTTGCACTTTGTGTCTACGGCCAACATATTCGAAGCCTATCGGGTCACACACATAAGAACATCTATCCGGATTAAAATGTGGTTATAGATGATAACCAAATAAGGAAAGTTTATCTCGAGACTATAAAGGTTATAGTGGTAAATTAATATGGTGGTATTTATTTATTATGAATAAATTAAATACAAGATATTAATAATATTATATTAACTAAAGAATATTCCGGAAGCCAATTTATGGCTAAAGGTGGCGCAACTTATTTGTGTATAAGATACACTTAGATTGTGTAATTTAATTAATGATATTACTTATTATTAATATTAGATATTAATAAAAATAAAATAATATAGATATATGATCTATACATACGTGTGTGCATAAATGCAAATTGGATTTGCATGCATGCAAGTATGCGTGTATATATATATATATGATATTATTAGATTTATTTTGTGTAATATATATGTGATATATACACATGTGTAAATTGATTTATGGTAATAAAATAAAGATAGTCAATATTAGATATTGACAATATCTTGGAATATTCAATATAAGATATTGACAAAATCCTAGATTTATTTAATATGAGATATTATAATAAATGAGATAAATCAATCAATTATATTTTCCTTATTTTATTGGGAAAAGGTTTTCTTCTCCTCCACACCTCTTGGGCGCCACATCCATTATAAAAGGGAGGTGGGTGTCAAGCTCTTTTGTACATCATAATTCCAAGAGCTAATAGTTCTTGTGTAAAATAGAGAGCATCTTTTGGAGAGTTGGAGAGAGGGAAAAGGCCGGTCTAAGCAACCGGAGTTTTCCAATAGCAATCCATGATGGGATTCCGGCGGGCTGTTCGTGTGGACTAGCGGTAGAGGCCGAACACTTGGGCGGCTCTATGCAGAACTACTCTCCTTAGACGGTCAAAGCGTCGATCTTTTAGATCAACCAAGGTAACCACCGTCTACTATCTATTTGTTTATTGCTTAAACGAAGTCGATCTTGGGTCGATAGGAAATAAATTTTTGAATTCCGCTGCGTTCCCGCGTAGATTTCCTAACAATAACACACCGGGGGGACCTATTGGCTAAAGATTAAATCAGATACTTCACGCAGAAACTTCTTGCTTGGATTGGATATCAACAACTTAGGGAGATGTAGCTACTCCTCGAAATTACTAATTACCCAATTTAGCATGTAGAAGTTCTCAACGTCATCAACAAGGTCGGATCGGTGTGATATTTTAGAACAAAACTCATTATCTATATGTGCCGGAAGGGTCAGAAAAATTGCGAAATTGAAATCTTCCGGTAGAAAGAGAAGTTGTATTTCGATCGAACCAAAAACTTATAAAATCTAGCTAGGTTCAGAGCTACACGTACCCCAGCTAGGATCATGAAAACCAAAATGATAAAAGATAATCATTAAAACCTAGCAATATTTCTAATTCAGAGATTCATAAAGCAATTATATAGATCTACTAAAAACACGATTGTCGATCATACCAAAGTCATCTATAGATCACCGGATAACAGATCTGGGCGTGTGGATCCTTATAGACAAGGAATCCCCACTGCCTCATATCGTAGCCTTAGATCTACCTTGTTCGGTGAAGAACGAGCAACCTCAAACGATAAACAACAATTGAGGGGACTTAATTACAACATAGAAGAAAGAACAAGTGAATACAAATAACTCACATTATTGCTGCTGGAAATTTGTTCTAAAATTGCTCTGAAAAACTTATAATTTGTGTTATGAGTCGATGTACAAATTGACTAATAAAAGGGAGTTTATATAGGCTGTAAACCGACTTAGAGTAGCCGTCAACCGACCTAAATCACGTTTCCTAAACCCTATCGGAGCCTAAAACGCGTCTGGAGAAGCAGGGGTAATTTAGCCAACTCGCAGCGTAAACAGAGCGAGGGCTCATTGCCGCGGTGAGCTCGAGGATTCGCCTGGGCCGTTTTCTGCTTCGCCTGGTCCGTCCCTGGTCCGTCTTGGTGCTTTTATCCACTCCAAAGTCCAGCTAAATTGCTTCCGAATCAAGCCCACTATAAATAAACCATAAAACAAGGCTTGTAATATCAAATAATATAATAAAATGGCTAATTACATAATAACGTGTCGTAACTCGGTTCGGGTGTAATTTATGCACAAGACGACTAATTATTACCCACTTAAAGCCCATTTAAGCTAGAATCGTGGGTAATCAATAAGTAAATAAAGGTATAAAGTTGACCGTCATCAACGTCCGATTGCGTACTATAGCGAAAAATTAAAAGGCGCACAATTAAATTACGCCACCTATGACAAAGAATTATATTCACTTGTTCAATGTCTACGGGTTTGGCAACATTATTTGCGTCCTCGAGAGTTTGTTATTCATTCGGACCATGAATCTTTGAAATATTTGAAGGGACAATCGAAATTGCATTTGAGGCACATTAGATGGATGGAATTTATTGAGTAATTCCCTTATGTGATTAAGTATAAAAAGGGAAAGGAGAATACTGTCGCCGATGCTTTGTCTAGACGCTACACTCTTATCACACACATGCAAACCAAGCTACTAGGTTTTGATCACATTAAAGAGTTGTATGCTTCGAATATTGATTTTTCTGAAATATATAAGTCGACCCATATTGCTGCTCTTAATAAATTTTATCAACACGAGGGATATTTATTTAAAGAAAATCGACTATGTACCCCTCGGGGGTCGTTGCGTGAATATTTGGTGCGAGAAGCACATGGTGGTGGACTTATGGGACATTTTGGAATTTCTAAAACTTTGGACATACTTCACACACATTTTTATTGGCATAAGATGGCTCGTGATGTTCATCGAGTGTGTAAGTCGTGTATTACTTGTCTTAAGGCTAAATCGAAATCACAACCACATGGTTTGTATACTCCTTTACCCATTCCTTCTTCCCCTTGGATTGATCTTTCTATGGATTTTGTGTTGGGTTTACCGCGTTCTCAAACGGGTAAGGATTCTATTTTTGTAGTCGTTGATCAATTTTCTAAGATGACTCACTTTATTTTGTGTAATAAAACAAATGATGCTTCGCATATTGCTGAATTATTCTTTAAGGAAGTTGTGCGACTACATGGTGTACCTAAATCAATTGTTAGTGACCGCGATGTTAAATTTATAAGTCATTTTTGGCGAGTGTTGTGGATGTGTTTGGGTACTGCTTTGTTGTATTCTACTGCATATCATCCACAAATTGATGGTCAAACTGAGGTTGTTAATCGGATTTTGGGGCAGTTATTGCGCTCGGTAGTGCAAAAGAATTTAAAGAATTGGTAGACGTGGTTACTATATGTGGAGTTTGCTTATAATCGTGCCACACATTCTGCTACTAAATTTTCACCATTTGAGATTGTGTATGGTTTTAATCTTATCACCCCTATTGATTTGGTTCCTTTACTTCCAGGTATGCTTACCAATCTCGATGGCGACAATAAGGCTGAGATGGTTCGAGAGTTGCACACCAAAGCAAAGGAAAATGTGGAAGCCCAAACAGCTTGGTACGAGAAACAAGCAAACAAAGGCCGAAAAGAGATGATATTTGACCCCAGCGATTGGGTTTGGTTGCATTTTCGCAAAGATAGATTTCCCCACAAGCGCAAAACAAAATTACATCCGCGTGGAGATGGACCGTATCAAGTTTTGGAAAGAATAAATAATAACTCCCACAAACTTGACATTCCGGCCGACTGGGGAATTTCGAACTCGTTTAACGTGACGGACCTGCAACCCTATGACAATCCAACAGATCCGAGGACAGATCCTTCTCAACCGGGAGGGAATGATGTAAATATAGAGCCATCCGACACTCCACCACCCGTCACGACTAGACTTGGACCCGAAACTCATCTCCAACGAAAAAAGAGGCTTGACTCGATGAATAATTTGGTCTTACAACATTTTGAAGACTTGGAGAGCAAGTGTTCGTCACATTTTGAAGTCGTTAAGTCCGTCATTTATGCTTGCGGACCATCGGAATAATATTATTTATTATGTCATATTTTATAGTATGTTCCTACATGATAATGTATACTTTATTAAGTATTATTAGCTAATTATTAAAGCTCAACATCATCATGAAGGGCGCCATTTTTGAAGGATGAACATTCTTGGAAGAAATTTAGATTCATTGGATCCAAGTTGTCAAGATACATCAAGCCAATGTTCAAAAGATGCGACCTTTGAAGAAAGTACTTAGAAAAACCAAAAGTCCTCCTTTGGTTAATGATATAGCACGAAATTTTGGTCCAATGTATCTATATTTTCATGTATTTTCTAGCCTATAAATACCCAAGCTATGTACTTGTATTTGAACCATCATCTTTTGCAATAATAAAATTTTATATTTTCTACACTTGGATTAGTGTGTTGAATTCTCTGGATAGAGGTTCTTTCAGATTATCAAAAGCTTGAGCAACCTTTGTGGGTGTCCTATACCAAGGTGCTTAAAGCAGTTTTCTAAGTGTGGAGGTTATTCCAAGGTGCTTTCTCACAAGATGAGGCGTATTGTCGAGGAGCTCGAAAAATATTCCAAGGTGCTTCTACGTAATTGTTGTAGTTGTGTCGAGGAGAAAGACTTGAATCCAAATACCGCTTTTCCTAGATCCGCGCAATTTCACATCACTTCATAGTGTCAAACACGTTGAATGCAATTTCATCTCCATTAACTCTTAACACTAACTCTCCTTTGTAAACATCGATAAGCGTCCTACTAGTGGCCATAAAAGGTCTTCCTAAGATTAGGGGCACTTCGTAGTTAGCTTCCATATCTAGCACAACAAAGTGACAGGAAACACAAACTTCTCAACTCTTACTAGCACATCCTCAACCACTCCACAAGGTTCCTTAACCGAACGGTCAGCTAATTGCAAAGTAATTGAAGTCTTTTTAAGGTCTTTCATACCTAGCTTTTGAAAAATGGATAAAGGCATCAAATTTATGCTCGCTCCTAGATCACACAAGGCTTTGTTCAAACATACGTTACCTATGGTGCAGGGAATGAGAAAACTTCCCGGATCCTTACACTTAGTGGGTAACTTATGCTGAAGAATGGCTGAGCACTCCTCATTCAGGCAAATGGTCTCCAAATCTAGGAGTTTCCTCTTAGTAGAGACAGCTTCTTTTAAGAACTTGGTGTACTCAGGCATCTCAGCAAGTGCTTCAACTAAGGGTATATTGATTTGTAACTTTCTAAAGATATCTACGAACTTTTTATATCTCTTATCATCAACCTTAGGCTTAGATTTGCGTGGAGGATAAGGTAAGGTTGAAGGATCGACATCAGTGAAAATAGGATACTTATTATTATAAAGCTCAACTCTAGGGCCAGCAGGTTCCTTATAGGTTTCTTGCTCAGGCAAGGTCCCAGAAGTACTAGCTTCATTGCTTGGCTCACCATCCCTACTCTCTACGATTTTCTCTTTCTCTTTCAAGGATGGTGGAGTTACTTCTTTCCCACTTCTAGTCATGATCGCATCCAAATCCTTAGGATTCTTATCAGTATTGCTTGGCAATCCTCCAGGAGGTCTAGTTGAGACTTGCTCAGCTAATTGTCCTATTTGGTGAGTGAGATTCTGGACTATGGCTTCTTGATTGGTCACCTTGGCATCGTTCTTTTGACAATATTGGCTAAAGTTAGTGGCTAACTCAGCCATAGATTTTGAAAGTTGTCCTATATTGTCAGTGACGGCATTACTCATCTTTTCTATCGCAGCTTCCCAACCAAAAGTTTTAGTTTGTTGGGGTACGTAAGTAGTAGGCGGTTTAGGCCCATATCCTCCATTAGGGTCACTATATCGGAATCTAGGATGGTTATGATTAGGCTTATATCCTTCCCATTGATTTCCTTGTCTCCCAATATAATTGGCTTCTTCAGTACCAGCATTCTCACTTTGATGAATCACTTCGATTCCAGTCCCATTCTCTACTCTTGCCATCCTCTCTTGCATTCCATCTACCTTATTGTTGATAACAGACAGTTGTTCTAAGATTTTGGTAGATGCACTATCCTCAAATATGTCAGCGGCCATCTTTACAGTAGCTATGTCATTGCCTCCCCATTGACTATTCATCGCTATTGCTCCATCTTTCCTTGTGCCTCTTCAGGAGATAAAAGAACAAACGCTCCATTGCTAGAGGCGTCTTCTCTAATTTTCTCAGTCTCTCTCAATCCATGGTAAAAAGTTTGCATTAAAAGCCAAAGAGAGATATCATGATGAGGACACTTTCTCATAGCTTCCTTAAAACGCTCCCCAGCTTGATCAAAACTCTCCCCAGGTTGTTGCTTAAACCCCAAGATGTCTTGGAGTAACTTAAAGGTTTTTCCTAAAGGAAAATACTTATTCATGAATTTTTGCAACAATTGTTCCTAAGTAGTGATAGATCCAGCCTCTAAAGAGAGAAGCCATTGCTTAGCTTTATCTTTCAAAGTGAAAGGGAAAAGCTTAAGATGAATCTTACCCTCCGGGATTAATTCTGGCTTCATAGTGCTAACGATTTCCAAGAAATTTGTCACGTGAACACCAGGATCCTTGTTTTTGATTCCATGAAAAGTGGAATAGTTGGTCACCATTTGAATTACATTAGGCCTAGGGTGATAGACTTCCACAGGGTCTTGCGGTGCTACGATAGCGGGAATGAATTGCTCAATAGTAGGCGTTGCATAACTTTGTAAAGTGCACCTCTCTCCTTGAACTAAGGCTCAATTTCCATTATTAGCATTGGCATTGTTATTAACATTATTTGCATTATTGGCATTATTAATAACAATATTCTCAGGATTGAGTACCTGATTTGGATTTTGCAGATTGTCTTCCAGTTCAGCCTTAGATTCAGACTGCTCAGAATGATCGGTTGTATGTCCTTCTTCCAATTCGTGCTCGCTTTCCTCAAGATTTGGATCCTCTTCTCCTTGCTTAGCCAGTTCCAGCTCTAGCTAACTTCCTTTTTCGCCTTGCAAATCTCTCTATTTCTGGATTATAAGGCTCAACCGGTTCCTTTGATCTCCGAGTAGCGTACTATAAAATAATAAAAAAAACAATTAACAATTAAAAACTATAAAGGCTAGGCCTTTAACTAGACTATATAATATAAACGAAACTAAAACAGATTCAAAAAATTATGAAAAATACGAAAACACAAAGCAGAAACTGTGCCAAACAAAACAAAACAGAAGCGCCTAAAAACACCTGGCTGGTGGCACCAATGAGTATAGAGCTCATTGCCGGTGAGTTCACGGTCTGAGAAGCGCCTGATTTGTTCTACGACACTAACAGGTTAATTTTACACTACGAAAACTAATTACACAGACACTATTCACAACATTTACGACTCTACTTTTAATAAAATAAGCTATACTTGATTAATGACACGAGTCCCCGGCAACGGCGCCAAAAACTTGATGTCAGGACAAGTAATAAAAGTACTCGATACCTAAATAACACACTAGCAAGAGAACTAGGTTCAATCGTAGTATAGTTAGATAGAGTCGAGGTCGATCCCACAGAGACTCGGCTTAAACGAAATATATCTTATTAAACTAAAAGCAAATTAAAGGTGGTCTCCGACCAACAATAACGAAGAATTAAAATTGACACATAGAAACACAAACCAAACAAAAGACACAACGACACTAAGACACTTATTTTTATAGGTTTTATAAACGATTAACAAACGGTATTGAGAACGCTAGTAGTAATTACTCCCCCATGCTATGTAGATTGACGACGAGACAAAATAAGACATTTAAGATTAATTATTCGACGACTACGGAGTCATCCACAAAATAGATCTAGCTCGGGTAGGCCATCTAGATCATCGTGTCTCCGTTACGTGACTTCAACCGTGAGCCTCCATCTCATATAAATTCTGACACAATTACAAAGCTAGGGATGCTGGTATAAACCGTAACCTCATCTAAGCAACATTCCTATGGTTAGGCATGCTTCTTAGACACCGATTCAATCGTTGTCCTAAGTAACAATCACTTTTTGAGTCTCATGTTAAATTACGATGACAAATAATTAAGTTGATCAGGTTTAATTACTCGTTTTAATTACAAAGTAGAGAACCTGACGTAGTCGAAGTCGTTCACAGACAAATCAAGAACATCACAGATCTTGCTACCGGCGTGAGACATAGGCTCGCTGCCAGCGAGCTCAGATCTGGACCAGATTTTCTCATGAAACGTCTTTTACGTCTCAGATCTACATAAACATGGGTTCGTTAATTAACTACATCATGAAATCAATACACAAAATGACTACTCCATCACGAAATAATATAGATCTACAAATAAAGATTGCATAATTGAGTAGACATTACCCTCGAAGACGAGCGTGATTCCCACTCCTCGATATGATCTCTAACTGGCGACTCTAACGACTCCGTAATGAAAGAACATAAAATAAAGAAAACTTGTATTGAAAATAGAACCAATGTTGTGGAATTGTATTTTTCTATGGTGTGTCTAATAAAATTTGTGGCTGCTCCTTTATATATTCCCTAAAACGCTTAGAGATAACTCCAAGTCAATCTCCCAGATTTCGCTGATCTCGCCCCCAGCGAGCTGATGACTCACTGCCAACTGATGTGTCTAAATATGCCGCCGCCTATGTGTTAACAGAAACAGCCAATCCAGTCACCCGGTTGGGGGCAAGCCGCGGCCATAGCATCAGAAGCAGCAATCCGGTTAGGGTCGCGGGGCGGAAACCTCATGACGAACGTGCGAACCTATAAGGTCTTAATCGCTCAGGGGGGCGTCCAGCATCCTAAGTCGGAGATCAGTAAGATATGGCACGAGTCCGGGAAAGGAGCGACCAAGGGGAAGTCGAGATAGAGCGAGAAGGCGAGCTCACAGACCGCAGCTCGAGCAACCTCATGGCGACGCCGCCTGTTGTATTGACCGCATAACATCATTACATACTGTGCCTATCTATCCCTACCCCGTACCCTTAGCTCTGGCTATTGCCTATAAAAGGAGGGCTTGTGTAATTTCATAAGATATATGCAAAAAATAGACAAAGAGGACAAAACTCTTGTCAAGTTATTTCTCTCTAGTGTTCATTCACTCCACCACATCACCGCCGTGCCATCACCGGCTATCACCATTATAAATTTATCCAAAACAACCAGATATCCATCTTCTATACCACCGCTAAGCCACCATGATAATATTATGCATTATCAGTTGGCTCCGTCACCGGGAAAGTCATATTCTTCCAGATTTCTGGTGAAGAAATCACCCAGAAAAGCCTGAATACGGAGGAAAGGCTAATCATCACCTTCATCGCCCACCCAGAATCAACAGTTATCACCCGAAGAAAAAATCACCCAGATGGCCTCACATCGAACGAGGTAGTGTTATTACGAGTCTGCATCGGAAAAGTCATCTTTCGTGGTGCTCTTCAATGTATATCTCTCCTACCGAAGGCTGTACCAATCTCTGGGATGATTGCGTTTGAATCATCACCTTTTTTCCCAGAAACTGGTATCGACTGACCGGAGCTCGCCTGAGTTACCACCGTCCGAGCGCATTCTCCCACCAACCCTCAGAGGGCAGTACAACAACTAACAACCCTCCAAACCACTTTGACAGAAGACACAGTGCAGAGTAGTTAAACCTGTCAGACGGAGTAGTTCACTGGCTGGGAGCAGGTTGTCAGAGTAGGTAACAGTCAGTAACTCGACCCCATTTTCAGGCTCGCCATCTTGCGCCCATAGAAATGGCAGGAAGTAAGGGCACGCTGATACCCTCTACCCCAGATAAGGGGGCGCAATCAATCAAAGCCGCGCCGAGGGCGCTGGAGAGACATTGGAAAACCCCACCGCTGGGGGAAGCAGGCCGCAAAGGGATGCCCTGGCCACCGCCGATGCTCAAAACATCATAAATCAGAAGTCAAAGTCCAGAGAAGCCCAAGCGGCCCTAGAAGAGGCCTGCAGAGAAAAGAACCCCATTGGGGCACCTAGGCCGCAACACAGCCGGGACGTGCCAGAGAAAGTAACAAGGTTGCAAGAAGAGTCTGAGATCGCAGAAATGATAGAGTATGCCAAGTATGTCGAAAGAATATACTTATCCAATTTCTGACTAGTGGCACTAGGCCGAGAACCTTTGTCAGTTCGGGAGGCGAACCAACCTAGGGGCGATCCCCACCACAAAGCACCAGAAAAAGAGCGTCAAAGTCAAAGGGTAGAAGTTGAGGAGAGCATCCAGTCCTCAGGTCGCAAAGGTCGCCGGGGAGAACAGGAGATCATCCAAACCCCTGCCCGACCTAGCCGCGAAAATTCCAAAGAAAGTAGAGAAAGAGGCACCGCCTTTAAAAGGCTGGGCGAGAAAGAAAAGGGTCGGGCTCTAAGCCGATTAAGCCTCCCAGAAAGAGGAGTAATACCTTGACAGGAGGGAAGGAATGAAAGGGACGCCCGGCTGATAATAAGGGAAAAGCGAGCCCAATAGGAGGATTCGCGAAATCAAGCGGCCTCAGAGCACGGAATTGGGTTAGCAGCCAGTCCGCACCTGCTTACAACAAGACACGATCCGATCCTTGCAGAACAAATGGAAATAATGAAGAAAGAGCTCGCTCAGCTCAAAAAGTCGAGGCCCGCCGAAAAGCCCGCTCCGATCTCCGGGATCAACGTACTCGCCAAGAAGATAGTCGAAACTTTGCCCACCAACAAAGAAAAGGTCAGCTATCCTAGCTACAATTACTATAGTGGAAACACTTGCCCGCACGATTGGCTCACCGCTTTCCAGGGTCGCATCACTCTCGCAACCCAGAACAAGTCCGCCTGGTGAATCTCTTTAGTCGGAAGTATGCAAGATAGGGCCGCCTCCTGGGTCTGTGGGCTCCCCCGTGGATCGATTGAAAGTTGGGAGGATCTATCTGAAAAATTTGTGAGAGAATTTGAATCAGCCAGCAAACCAAAGAAAACCATCGAAGATCTCTACGAGATTCGCATGGGAGGACTATTACGAACGGTTCGTCAGGATCTATGATCAAACGAGGAATATTCCCGACGACGCCATCATAACCTGCTTCCTCACAGGAATCGCCAAGGGTCCGATGAAAACGGAGTTTAACCTGCGGCCCCCTAGAGCAGGCCTAAGGGAAATGCTCGAAAGGGCCAGAATGATGGGGGTGAGCAAAGCGCCGTCCCTACCGGAAAATCAAAGCCTAAAGCCGAGCCCAACTCTCATAAAGAGGATCGCGGTGATGATCGCAAGAAGGAACACGGTAAGAATGTGAACACAGATCGCGAAGCCAAGGTGCCATACAAATTCAATGAAAATGATTTCACCCCCCTCAACACGAAACCGTCTCAGATACTTTTCAAAATTCGCGAGCAAATTGAGAGACCTAGGCCCATAAAAAGCGACGGCAGCACTCGCGATAAATCAAAATACTGTGACTATCACAGAGATCACGGGCACATCACTGACGAATGTTTTACTCTAAGAAGGGAAATCGAAAGGTTGATAAGGAGGGACCTGCCACCAAGTACAAACGTGATGGCGATACAGGTGCCGATAAGAGGCGAGCGCCTCACACTTATCAAAGGGAGGTTCAGGTTATTCACGGAAACCTCCCCAGCAACAATCAGCTAAAGTCGCAAATGCACTCGATTAACACGCGAAGTTTTGAGAAACCGATAGTCTTGGGAGAAAAAGAGAAAGGAATCATGTTCACCAAAAGCGAACTAACAAGCACAAAGGGTGTCATGGAAGTGCCAATCATCCTCAAGATCGGAGTTAATGAGCTGCACGGCGTTAACCGGGTCATGGTCGACACCGGGGCAGGTCATGATATCATCTACTTTGAGTGTCTCAAACAAATTGGATTCGGCGAAGCAAAATTGAAACCTTATTTGGGAGTGTTAGAGGGTTTCACCAACGACACCGTAAGAGTCAAAGGCACCATTGATCTCAGCATCACCCTTGGAGATTACGAGCCTTGCCGGACAGAGATAATCACCTTTTTGGTCATCGATCTCCCCTCCTATTATAACATAATTTTGGGGATTCCAGCCATGAAAAAGTTCCAGATGGTGGCATCTATACCGCACCAAAGGGTAAAATTTCACGTAGGAGACGATATTGGGGTCGCCATGAGCCGACCGGGATTTTCCCTTGACTATATGACCAAGAATAGATTCGACTCCAAAAAACCAAGAATTGAAGAATTCCACGCCAATGTCATCCAGGTCACCACGATGAAAGAAATCATCGAAAAGCCCGTAGAGGTTGAAACACTGCAGGTGTGAGACCAGCCAGACTTCATAGCCGAGGATGAATTGATTGAAGAAGTCATAAACGAAAAGTATCCCGACCAGAAAGTGAAAATCGGGTCGCAGATCACAGAAAAGAGAGAAAGGAGCTAATCGAGCTCTTGAAAGAGAATAAGGAGGCCTTCGCTTGGGAGGTAACCGATATATGAGGTGTGGAGCCTGAGGTCGCGCTCCACTATCTGAGCGTCAATCCCAACTTCAGACCGATCCAACAGCGAGCAAGACAATTCCCTGCAGAGAAAGAGATCGCCATAAAAGGTGAAGTGGACAAGCTGTTAGCCGCAGGAATAATCAAAGAGCTTCAATACCCGACTTGGCTAGCTAACGTAGTAATGGTCAAAAAGCACAACGGAAAGTGGCGGATGTGCGTAGACTTCACCGATTTAAACAAGGCTTGCCCTAAGGACCCCTATCCGCTGCCTCGAATTGACAAAATGGTAGATGGGATCGCTGGTTTTGAGATGCTGAGTTTCCTGGACGCATACTCTGGGTATCACCAAGTAAAGATGGCAAGCGAGGATAAAGAAATGACCGCGTTCAGAGCCGCAGGTGGACTCTATTACTATGAGATGATGCCTTTCGGCCTGAAGAATGCGGGGCCCACGTATCAAAGGATGTTCAACATGGTCTTCAGCTCCCAGATAGGCAAAAACATTAAGGCCTACATTGATGACATGGTCGTGAAATCAAGCTGTCGGGATCATCTGGCGGACCTTCGCGAAACCTTTGCTAATGTAAGAAAACATTCGATGAAACCCAGAGAAGATAGAGGCTCTAATGAACATGAGCGAGCCGACCACAATCAAAGAGGTCCAGAGACTTAATGGCAGAATCATCGCTCTGGGGAGGTTCATCTCAAAATCCTCCGAAAAAAGTTTGCCTTTCTTCAAAATCCTCAAAGGAAGCAAGACCATTTCATGGACAGAAGAATGCTCGCAGGCCTTCAAAGATCTGAAGACGTATCTGGCCAGCCCTCCGCTTCTAGTCAGTCCTAGCCTAGGAGATTCTTTGCATTTGTATCTCGCGGCCTCAGACCGGGCTGTAGCCGCGGCACTTGTCGAGGAGGACGGCACCCTCCAAAAACCCATTTATTATGTCTCTAAGGCTCTCACCCCGTTGAGAGAGTCATTTATTTCAATATGGAAAAGTTGGCCCATCTTGTGTTGTCATTCTTCGCCGCAAATTAAGGGCTTATTTTTTATCGCATACCATCACTGTACTGTCCGACGCCCCGTTGCGCCAAGTCCTACACAAGCCAAATCTGTCTGGGCGATTGCTTCGGTGGGCCATTGAGCTCACAAAATTTGATATCCGGTACGACCCTCGGAGGGCCATCAAGGCCCAGGCTTTGCCCGACTTCATTGTGGAAACAAGTTTCAACGAGCAAGCGGATGAACAATCCGATTCACAGTCCAGCGCCCTTACAAGTACGGCCCCACCATCCGGGCCTCAAAAGCCAAGTCATCCGTGGCGCTAGAATCAACCCTCCTTCTAGCGCCAAATGATGTTGCTCAAAATTATGATCGGGTAATTAAATGATTCGAGTTAGGAGAAAGACGCAAAAACAGATTAAAGTAATATGAATTTGGACTGAACTCTTCGAGAGAGCTGCCTACGTATCCAGTTCAAGTATTGAAATGGAATCAAGTCCCCCTCGTAGTTCAGGGTCTTCCTTTTTATGTCTGTAGATCGTGGTCATCTTCCCTCATGTAATGAGGAGTTATTATCTGTTATCTTTAGACATTACCGGACGTGGGATCTACCCACGTCTGTAAACAGTTAAGCCGTTATTGACTCGTTCTTCGTCATGCTCATTCGATTATTCTGTCTAGATACGTTTCTGCACAGAACATGGTGGAGTCCTACTCTTCTGATTATTCTGTCCAGAGTTTGACCTGGTCAGCGTCTGGTGAAGTCCTGCCTTACCAGCCCGTTTATCTTTATCATCTAACCTTTATAATGGGCTCGGCTCAGATACGAATAACCCGACCCAGTGGGCCTATATATCATCACCCCTCATTTATTGTACACTCACCCACTTTTCATTACTTTACATTAATAACGGTCAAATGTCATTTTAGTCATTTTAATTAAAATTAATGACACATAACCAATTTAACAAACTTTCTTAATTGTGTAAAAATATCAAACAGACTTACATTTTGGGACAGAAGGTATTAATCCAACCTCAATCAAATCTTATCTTTTAACTAACTACATTAGTTATCGGATCCTTAAATTGAAATAGACACTATACACATTTTTTTATGATTTACCAATCCATAAATATATATCACCTATTTACAAAATAACAATATTACGATATGAAAAATATTTAAGCGGTCAAACGACAATACCCTTAAATAAAAATCCGGTGTTTTACAAATATGTACTCTAATACTCCAAAATTGACCAGGTTCATCAAAAAAATAACTAACTTTAAGCTAAAAAATAACCAGTTTCATCTGAAAAATAAAATCAAACGTGACACTTAAAAAAGAACGGAAAAAGTATATGGAATAGTTAAAAATTATGACAAGCTGTTTAACACATCATATTAAATTATTAATATTATCGACAAAATAAGATGTTTGTTAGAAAGCATCAGGGAAGCGGTTGGAAAGTAGGTTAGAGTTGATGCATTATTTGACTTCTTAATATTTGTCCTCAATCATGATGGCATAAAGAAAGTTAGTAAAATATATACGGACATACATATACACGGGGGCTGTCCATGTGTTTTTTAAGGCTTTAAACCAATTTATCAAGATGTTTACATTGAAAGAGAAAACAAATAGTGTGTGGATATAATACATGTTTAGTATAATAGACTTGTCGAACCAAAAAAAAAAATTTAACCCCTAAATTTAATAATTTTGTGGAGGGCAATTTGTAAGTGGCGCTTGTTTGGCTATACCTGAGGATGGTCTGCATATACATAATGGCGGATGGAGAACAAACTTCCGATGAAGATTCGTTACAAATTCGAAAATCCATCGAAAGAATTAGTGGTTTTTTTTTTACATTGATAACAATAAAACAAAATCAAATACAATTTTTTTCAAAATCTAAATAGAGGCACTCTGATGTGTTGCCATGGTGACTCCAAGATTTTTTCCAAAGTAGAGTTAAAATTAAAAATAAAAAAAAAGTGGAAAAAGAGTCAATAGCTAACTTTCGAACTCATAACCTTAGGATATATAATAAATCTTTAACCAGTTGAACTAAGTAAATAATTATATTAAAAATGTTTGAAATAATATACATAATTTTAAAATTATAAAAAAAATATATTAATAACTTTCCTAGAAATTTGAGTGAGGTCTATGCACCCACCCCTAAAGGGCTGTGCTGCTGGTGCGTCATACATACATTAACACGAAGACAAAATACAATTTTTGTTATTTATGTTTCCAAGAGAACAATATTTAAAAAAAACATTATTGAATTCTAGTTAATATTGAATTTACACTAAAATCAGATTCACTCTTTAAATGCAAAATTATTACTCAGATCAAATTGCTTATATATGCCTTCTTTTAAAGAATGTCACACCGGTGGAAAATAATACTATATGATATGATATGCCTCCTTTTGTGTTATCTATAAAATTACTACGGATTTTACATTTAATTATATACATAAGACATTTTATGTAGCTTAATTAAATATAATACACATAAAAGCCCAAAGACTTAAATTTTACAACAAGGTATGTTTATCGGAAAACATTTATTCCCAACAAATTTTTACGACTCATAGAAATCTCAAGTCTCACAACACAATCAACGATGCAGAATTGTGTACATTTTATATTTTATTAACGATCATTTTATAGTAACTATCATCAATAATTTGTATCACAATAGAATTTGAGTGATTATACAGCAAACTTATGCTTGATTGATTATAGTATGATATCACAATCAATAGATATTACATCATAATTAAAAATAAAAATATGTGTTTTGTGCATGATTGATTATAGTATGATGTCACAAACAATAGATAATACATCATAATTAAATATAAAAATACGTGTTTTCTCATTTGACTGGAACTAAGACAAGTGGATTCGCATGGTATTGTCATAACAATGACAAATCTTTTCTTTTATTATTATGTTTTTTTTTTGTGAGAGAGATAAAAGCTTTCCTTTCTTGTAATAAAAGTAATAATATATTATACGTCAGGTCAGTCACAAAAAAAATCTTTCACATTTCTTGTTTAGGTCAATTACGGCAACCAAGTAACCAACACGGCATGATTCTGCACATGGCATGTATATAAATAAATAAATAAAACTGTTTTTTTTTTTTTTTTTTCACTTATCTACATGGCAGTTTTAAAATGGTCCATTTTAAAAGATTTTCTGGTACTTGTCTAGAATTTTCTAGATCATAACCTGATCAAGGTTCGTATTCCATTTGGGATGAAAAAGATGTTTAATACTAGAAAATAACCTGATCAAGTTGTATGAAGGATGTATGTTCCATTTGGGATGAAAAAGTTAAAATGCGCATTTTCAACCTTCTACAACAAAAGAAAACGAAAAAAAATTACGCGAGTTTCATCAAACACAAATTTAAAAAAATAATAATAATAATACATTTTTAAGTATAAATGTGTTATGATTTTTGAGAGAATAGTCTGGATAAGTAAAGCCTCGATTTTTTAAAATGTTAAACCATAATCAAAAGGGAAAGTTTTTGGGTGCACCCGTCATATGCGGAGTGTATTTATATGCCGAGATCTCGACCTTTTGTGAATTTAAACTGTGTGGTCTTTATTTATTTACCTGTCAATTTGGTTCATGTGAATATACCACACAAAAACTTCTCAATCATAAGGTCCATATTCTGAGTGAGATGTTAATCAGGTAACCTAGTGACTCAGATGCATGAGCTTGCTATTATACAAAAAAATAAAAAATAAAAAATGAAAGAAATCTCTATTTATGAGGTTCAAGCTTCAACACTCCAGCTTAAAGTCTAATTGTCATTTTAAAACACTCAAACTATTTATCACTATATCATGCCCTGAGAACGTAAAACCTATTTTTTAAGCTTATAAAACTATAGTGTTATTATCCGCACCGCATCCGTGCACCATGCACTCTACCTGTAATAAAGTAAAAACGAATTTTATGAAAATCGGTTCTGAATTTTAAATCGACTTTTCATAAACGCATTGTGAGAACCGACTTCTAGGCTCAAGAACTAACTCTTACAAAATCGTTTTCGTTGTGATGCATTTGTATATTGATGTATAATTAGATTGAATGTAGTGCAAACAACTATTATCTTAGACGATGCTCATCCTCATTTTAATAACTGGCTCGGTTTTTATGAAGAAATCTGACAAGATAGAAAAAACTATATTTATAAAAAAAAAAAAAAAAAACTGATGATATCACACATTTATATATTTAAAAAAAGGATCAATAATAGAGCAAGATATAAATAAAATGGTAATAAATTATATTTTTAATATTTACCTCTTTTTCTACTCAACACAATTCAATTCACAGTTTAATTTAAGGAACAGTTACACATCAACTACCCTCTCTGTAGAACCTACCCCCACCCACATATACACACACATTCACGCATCTACATCTCTTACCAATAAATCAAATAAATAAATAACTTTCTATTATTTTCCCAACTTATAAATATCATTTGTTTCCATTATCTTGTGCATACATACAATAGTCTTTGCTGTTGTTTTCTTCCTCTCTTTCTGGGCAGCTCATAGTATTTCTTTAACTAAAACACAAAATCATTTTTTATTTATTTATTTTGGGCTAAGAAAATGGAATCAGCTAAGAAGTTTATTTTCCATATGTTTATTATGGTCACAATTATGGCCATGTTATGTTACTACAAAGCTTCTGCATCAGATCCAGATTTGCTTCAAGATATCTGTGTTGCTGACCTCACTTCAAGTAAGTTTAATATCTTCAAATTATTTTGCATTTCAATATTATTATTTCTGTAATGATATATATTCACTGCGAATATATATATATATATAATTAACATCTTTTCACTACAAGAAAACGTGTAATTTTCTCGTTATACACGAGAAACATCACCGCTTTAATTTCCTCACACGAAAAAATTAGTCCAAATTAAAATATTTGGTGCTCGAAGTAAATTTTTTGGTGTCAAAAGAAATTGTAATGCCCGAACAAAAATTCATGTTGTCAATCGATACTCCTACTTTATTATTTATGTTTTTTGTTGTACATTTTTTGTGTTAATATGATGAACTTGCATCATGTTGAATATATCCTACATCAAGATTAAATGTGAAGTATGCTTTATCATTCGTGACACAAGTATTATAGCAATATTTTTTTCTTAAATTTAAAGGTGAAATAAAGAAATTTCTGATACAATATTTTTATATGACATTTTTGGGTAGTCCTTACCTACTATTGTACAGTCAAATATTTTGTTTGATCAGTATAATGTAATTAAATTGAATGTGGTATTATCATTAGTCAACTAATACTATAGTAAGTTCAATAATAGACATCAGTTGATTGTGTAATAAGTTTTATGATTTTTATTACTATCTCCTTGACTTTTTGCTTTACAAGTTAATTTGTTATTTTAAGATTTGGTGTAGATGGAAACTTGGCACCAAACTCTTCAAGGTTAATTGCTGCTTAATTAGTGCTTAATTACCCATAATTAATTTTTTAGCCATAAGTATATACCGTAAAACTTAATTCTCCTCAGAGTAACAAATGACTAAGTTTGTATTTGTGAAATGATAGTGTTGATTAGTGACACATTTGTTTTAAAAGAAACAATTATGTTTTTATTTCTTTTTTAGTATAATTAATTTGACAATCTCACTTACTCCAATTCTATAAAAACTCTTAAAACAGACTTCACATTAATCTTTTCATTGCTTTTCTGTCACTGTCTTTTCATTTCCTTTATATCTATTTCTTTCAATCCAAACGGGAGCTTAGACACGTTATATGTCAAATGCTTAAAGATATTAAGATAAAAATTGGTTTAAGAAATCATTTTATTACAATATAACTAATATTATATCTAAGTTTAGTAGGAACCATCAAGTTAATTGTGCACTAAGCATTATTATGTTTTAACTTTTAATTATTATGTCCTTGTTTCCTAAGGTAACCATGTCATTTCAAGATCTGTTCAATTAGATGGAAATTGGTTTCCAGCTAATCAAGGTTTATGCACCATAATAAGAAATCTTAATCCTCAATTCTCCCCACAAATGACAAAATATATATACACATATAGAGAGAGAGAGAGAGTGTACAGGTCATGTATGTTTATGTATCAAATTTAATGCATGTATCATCAATATACAGAAATAAAAGATTTAATTTGTGAATGAAACAGGCATAAAGGTAAATGGATTCATCTGCAAGTCAAATGTGACCTCAGATGACTTCTTCTCTACGATCCTGAGTAAACCGGGGGCCACCAACAACACACTCGGCGCAACCGTGACAGGTGGCAACGTTGAGAAAATCCCGGGCCTAAACACCCTAGGCGTGTCCCTATCACGCATCGACTACGCTCCTAACGGGCTGAACCCACCCCACACGCACCCACGTGCCACCGAGATCGTGTTCGTTTTAGAAGGCGAGCTAGATGTAGGGTTCATAACCACTGCTAATGTGCTATATGCCAAGAACATTAAGAAAGGTGAAGTCTTTGTGTTTCCAAGAGGGCTTGTTCATTTCCAGAAGAATAACGGGAAGGTTCCGGCGGCTGTGATCGCCGCCTTCAACAGCCAGTTGCCGGGAACTCAATCCATCGCGGCGACGTTGTTTACGGCTAATCCGACTGTACCGGATGACGTGTTGTCCAAGGCATTCCAGATTGGTACCAAAGAAGTTGAGAAAATCAAGTCAAAGCTTGCTCCCAAGAAGAAATAGATTTGGTCGTATAACAGATTATGTCAAAACGATAAACACATGACGTTTTTACGCTTTTTGATTATGATGGTCTCGTACTATATAATGAGTATAACATCGTGACCAATGGTGTAAAAACGCGTTGTTTCAAATTGTTGTGGCACAAATGTAGCATTTTATTTTCTTTATGTACGTCTTACATTGATAATTATGTGAACACAATACCAAATTAATAGTTGTTACACCGAAAAATAAATGATGTCGTTGGTTCAGGAGGAGTTTTTGAATTGATTTTTTTTTTATATTTTTACATGCACAAGTGACTGTAAAAGAACGTGTGATACACAAGTGACTGTATTAATGTTATTTTCTTACTTCAAATGCAATAAAATTGTTTCTTTTACATGTTATTTCATTGCATTTAGCTAGAGCTGTTAATCGAACCGAGCGTTTACGAACAAGACTCGAACTCGGCTCGTTTAAGCTCGTTCGAGCTCGTTCATTTATGCAATCGAGCCGAGCTCGATCGGGTTCTCCTGCTCGTTTACTAAACGAGCGAACACGAGCCTGCTCGTGAACGTTCATTAGTGTTCGTGAACTTATATAATATATAATATAAATAATAAATATAAATCATATATACTCATAATTTTTTTTTTTGTGGGAATATATGGACATAAATAATTTAACAAATAACAAATGTTTTGTGGATGTTTGATTAAACGAGTATTTTGGGTTGAATACTGGATATAAACAAATCATTCCCTTTAAAAAACATATTATTGAATGAGCCGAGCTAGAGTTCGAGCCTGTTCGCGAGCTTCATATCGAGCTCGAGCTCGAGCTCAAACATTTTTTATACTTATCGAGCCGAGCTCGAACAGGCTTTTAGGCTCGTTTGTGTTAACGAGCCGAGCCTACCCGATTACAAACGAGCTCGAGCTTGAACATCAGCTACTCGACTCGGCTCGGCTCGTTAACAGCACTACCTTTAGCACTCTTTGATCTCAACATGCACATCCTTGCAATGAAAAACGATAGATTTACGATTAAAAGTCTACATAATAGTTACACCGATTAACAGGTACGGAACCAGGATTTATTTTTTAGGTGGGTTAGTGGACTATATATGTATGGTTGGGTGGACTGAATTAAGACAATTAATGGTGATGAAGTAAATTATATAGGTTTTCTAGTGTACCGAAAATAAAAATCAGTTGGGCATCGACGATCACTCTAAACGAATTTTGCGCGATTAAATATTCACATTAAATATTCATTTTTCTTCTACAGTATCATCACCATCATCATATCTATACAATGTAATCATCAGATACTCTAAACGAATTTTCTATTTTACATTTTTAAATACATGTTTTTCTGGTTTACAGAATCTTTATATATCCAAGATAAAATGCATCTGATTTTAAATTTTACATATGGGTAGAATAGAGTAAAATTTACATAGAATCTTATGAATGCGGAAATTTAATGAAAATTTTACAGAATCTATATTTTACAGTAAAAAAATTAGAGTATCTGCTGCAGTGTTACTTTTTCCTGTTGAAATCTCTAAAATAGAAATTTTAAAAGATTTACAGTATGTACTGCAAGTACTCTAAGTCTTATTTTATAAGCTAATCGAAAGAGGTTTCTTTAAACATAAGTAAGTCCCACTTGAATTCACCACCTCACAACATGTGTTTCCCCACCAGCCGGCTCTCTTGAAGTAGAGTTTGTTGTAACGGATTGCAATCAAAGATACAGAATTGATAGATCAAATAACGTAAAAAAATCACATAAGAACAAAAACAAGAAGAACACGGAGATTTAACGTGGTTTCGATTTTCCGGTATTGTGCCGACTACTCGCACATACAGAAAAGAAAAACTTTTATTATGCACAGAATTACACAAAGATTCACACATTGCTAGGTTACAATGAATGCTGGTATTTATAGCCTTAGAAACCTAACTCTAACCACCATAATGACTTCTTTCAGAAATCAATAAATACTCCAAATGTGTACTCTGCTCGGTTGAGTCACCAAAAATGTGAATAGCTAAGATGTAAAACTGATTCAGACTTGTTCAACAGACTCAGTAGTCTTCACTCGGCTGACAGCATACTCAGCTGAACACCACTTCAACTGATTTTCCCAGACTTGAATACTCAGCTCAACTAACCATCACTCAGCGAACCCCATATTTCAGCTCTACCAGATTGAAATGCAAATATCATTCATCTTGACTAACAAATTTCAAGATTAGTAATTAATGATGAGAGATTGTAAATAGGCTAATATGGGGTATTGAGGTTTGCTCTTAAATATATATTATTTAGAGAATGATTTCCGCGATATCATCGTGAATAATGTTATTGTTACAATAATTTTGTAAACGTAACGAACTTGATTTGTCAGTCACACTCCTCTTTAAATAAATATGTAAGGTAAAACCAATGTTATATGACTAGCTGATGACGTGCATGTGAAACATGACAACTTATCATGACATGCATTGTGAACTTTAATTATATATATATATATATATATATATATATATATATATATATATATATATGGAAGATGATTCTACTTTTTGTAAGCTAGTAAACCAAAATCTATATACAAATCTATAGTATACACCAATTGGATCTGGAAAATAATGTGCAATAACAACATATTGGCTTTTTTCCCCATCATATCTCTAACTTTGTCTGCTTCTAACCTTTCAATTGATACAATCACAATTGCCGGCTTACTTATCTCTAATATAAAAGCTGTTATACATTGACTAAGTTGTAAGCTTTTGAAATTTCTCCCATCTTAAAAATCAACAAATTTGAGTTGAAAAGGTTTTGATTTAAATATCATCGGTTAAAGAAGTGATCGTACGTGTCATCCACTGATTGGTTAAAGGAAAATGTTGACGTTGTTCGTGGATTGCATGAAAGAGGGAAGTTTGAGGACGAACAGTGTGAAAATGGACATCGAGGAATTACTCAAAAAGAAGCTTGAAACGATCGAGGAAAAAGAAGATGAAGAAAATAATCTTGATGAAAATGGAAAGAAGATTGCAGATATTGAGACGGAGAAGATTAAAAAAGAACGTATTCTTAAGTTTCAATTGAGCATTGGAAAAGCTTATGTTGGACTTCTTAATGGATTATTTTATCCAAAGGCTTATTTTAGTTGATTTTTGTATTTAATTTTTTTTGTTGTTGTTGTTGTTGTAACTTTTGCCATGAAGATCATGATGAGAGGGACTATAACATATGTGTAAGAAGGCAAAGGTGAATAAAGTTTCATCTTCCATTCAATTTTTTTTATTTTTTTATAAACGTCCATTAATTAAGTTATAATTTGCATGAAGATAACAGACAATGTCCCGTGGTTTGGAATTGTATTTCTCGAAAGACAATTCAACACTAAAAATAGTCTAAATATAAGAGTTTTTTAAAGAGAACATGTGTCTTCTTGTAAGAGCTAGCGATATTTCCGAACAATATTTGATATTGTTAGAGCAATTTCATAATAAAACAAAACTGTAATACCCATAATTGCCCTGGTATTACCAAGAAATGTCTTGGAAATACCAGACATCAATGGTGGTAAGGATAGCATTGTTGTGTGATATGCGGAACAAGGTGCGGAAGTCATGCATCCGTACCCATGATTAACGTGCAGTGGCAGATTTCATGTGATCATGTCCAAAGTAGTTATTAACCGGAAAATTTTTACCTACACCCTCCATATGTGGAGGGAAGTTGTGTGCCTTGATTTACACCATCTGTTTCTAAATTGGATTTAAACTGTGTGCATTTATTTTTTTACTCGTCATCTCACTTCAAATGGAGATTCCACACAAAAACATCCCTTATTAACCGTTCATTGGTCGAGCACCTAAGATCATGCGTCTGCCATGGATGACGATGATACTAACCAGGGCGGCTACACCCTATAAGAAATGGGTCAGCTGACCCGCTAAAAGAATATAACAGTGGTAAAAAAAATTAGGTACACATATATATTTGAAACTGACCCGCTTATTCTTATATATTCATTTGACCTGTATTAAACTATATAATATAGAAGACTAAATTTAGTTTACAAAATATGACAAATTTCTGACATGTATCACCAACTTCCTAGAGTCGCCCCTGATACTAACGTAAAAACAATATTGGTCTTGTGAGTTGTGGTAAAGTACGTCAAAGTCAACCATAGAAACAATGTGAAGTACTTAGTAGTTTAAGGGAGAGTTTTTTTTACACCTATACGTTATCCTAACTGTATTTGAGTCAGGAAATAATTTTTATCCTGACCGAATTTGAGTCAGGATGTTGGTTTTTTCTAGACTCAACATTGGTCAGAAAGCACAATTGATATTTTCTGACTAAAATGCGGTCCGTAAACTAATCAACAACATGCCAACCGAATTTCAGTCAGGAAATAATTTTTATCATGACCGAATTTGAGTCAGGATGTTGGTTTTTTCTAGACCCAACATCGGTCAAAAAGCACAGTAGATACTTCCTGACTGAATTCGGTCCGTAATGATGAAGACACTAGCTCAAGCTCGAAGTCACAGTCTTTGAAGAAAATACAAATTACAGAAATTGAACATGAAGAAAAGGATAATCTTACCTGTACAGCTAAGGATAAACATCCTATAATCCTCCTGCAGCAGCAGAGGCGTAATCATCTACGATCCTCCAAGAATCATGTTGAAGTCGGGGATTGATGAGTGCACAGAGGTGTTGCCGATTAGGATTCCTAATTTTGGGTTTTCTAGTATTTATACTGTTTTATTTTATGTTTATCTATTGTTTATTTTTTGGGGTATTTATATGAACCTTTGTAAATCTTTCAAACCACGGTGAAAATATAATAAAATTATTATTTTCCTAAAATTCTTTATCGTATCTAGCCTTTTCAACCAACATGGCCAAAGAATCAGCTTTAACGATTCAGCAATTCCACCAATGTTCTAGCCTTATCTCCATTCGTTTAAACCTCACAAACTACCTCCTATGGCGATCTCAGGTGGTGCCCCTGATCAAAAGCCTTGGTGTACACCATCACCTTACATCATAGGAGAAACTTACAGAAAAGATACAAAAGGAAGGAGAACATGAGTCAGACAACCCAGATTTCCATACCTAGAATGTCCTTGTTTCATGGCTCCTAGGAACCATGAATGAGGAGATTGTCAGCATGGTGTATGAAGAAGATTCAACAGCATACCAGATCTGGAAAGCTTTGGATCAGCAGCTACTTCCCCACACAGTGGAGAAGGAAGGTAATCTTAAAAATATGCTTATGGACCTGAGGAAATGTACAAAATCAGTAGAGGAATACTTAAAAGAGTTCAAATCTATTTGTGATAATCTTACTGCTATTAAGAAGCTTGATTCAGATCTTGATAAAGTTTTTCAGTTTGCCCATGGCCTTGGAAATGACCATATGGGATTCAAGACTGCAATGCTCACTAAGGCCCCTTATCCCACCTTTAATGAGCTAATCATGGCATTCCAAGAGTATGAGCAAACCATTAAAATTCAACAGGCTGAACAAAAGGAGCTCATTAACCAAACTCAAGCCTATCTCTCCAAAAGAGGGAGAGGACGAGGCAGAAGAGGAGGAGGAAGAGCTCAATTCAACTCAAGAGAACGTGGCTTTGCCCCAGCTGGCAGATCTGGAGAATCAATCAACCACAACAGCAAAACAGCAGAAATAATGAGGTGAGGCCTGAAACACAGAAAAGATCACTAGAAAATTTTGCTGAATCCAGGCCAGTGTGTCAGATCTGTGACAAGATCAACCACACTGCCTTGGACTGCTGGTACAGGTTCGATTATGCAAATCAATCTGAGGAAATCCCCAAGTCATTGGCTGCAATGAACCTGACAGAAGGACAAGACACTGGATTTTATAAAGATACAGGTGCTACATCACATATGACAAATAATGAAGGTAACCTCTTTACTTAAAGAAAATATCTTGGTAATTATAAGGAGTATGTAGAAGATGGTAACAGATTAGACATCACACATACAGGAGATGCTTATGTTGGTAACCTAAATTTAAAAGATGTTCTAGTTGTACCCTCATTAACAAAGAATCTGTTACCAGTTGGTAAATACACTGCAGATAATCAATGTGTCTTTGAGTTCACTAATAATGGGTTTGTGATTAAAGATCAAAACCAGAGGATAGTGGCACAAGGACATAAGAGAGGGAGACTCTATGCAGCTGATGAAGGCATACATGAGGCATTAAGTGCAGTAAAGCTAGGAAAGGCATCATCCTTGATTTGGCACCAGAGGCTAAGGCACCCTCAGGCCAAGTCTATTTTTGTTTTGAATAAAAAGGCACTAATAGATGTTAATAGTTGGATTCAAAAACCTACCATTTGTGCAAGTTGCCAAATGGGAAAAAGTTGCAAACTTCCCTTTAATTTGAATAATAATAAATCTTTAGTTCCATTGGAAAAGATTCACTGTGATTTGTGGGGTCCAACACCAATTTCATCAAATCAAGGGTATAGTTATTATGCAATCTTTATTGATGATTTTCTCTGTTTACTTGGTTATATCCACTAAAAAGAAAATCATATTTCTATGACTGTTTTATAAGGTTTTAGAAACTATCAGAAAACCAATTAAATCATAAAATCAAGATTTTTCAGTGTGATGGAGGGGGTGAGTTTAAGTTAACTGCCTTTTTGAGTCATCTATCAGACTGTGGTATAAGTTTACAGATATCTTTCCCCCACACTCCAGAACATAATGGAGTGGCTGAAAAGAAGCATAGGCATGTGGCGGAGACAGGTCTCACCCTCATGTTCCATGCTCATGTCCCTCAACACCCGTGGGTAGAAGCATTCCTTACTGCAGTATATTTGATCAACAGATTGCCCTCTTCTGTTCTACATAATGCTACTCCATACTAGAAGTTGTTTCAGAAGAATCATGACTACAGTGGTTTAAGGATTTTTGGATGCCAGTGCTTCCCAATCCTAAGACACCATGGACAATCCAAGTTTGCAAAAAGGAGTGTCCCGTGTGTGTTTCTAGGATATAGTCCCTCTCATAAGGGATACAGGTGCTTGGATCCTAAGACTAAGAGGGTCTATATTTCAAGGCATGTAGTGTTTGATGAATGAGTGTTCCCCTTTGCCCCAACACCACAGACAGAATGAGGAAGAGACACTGAATATATGGAGTACCCTATTGCAGATGAGTGTCGATCCTCACCATTCCAAGAAAAATTACCAGATGAGCCACCACATTCCACCAGGGCATTAGGTTGTTGTCCAGAACTTGTCCAGACACTACCTAACACAGTTATACAAACAGAACAAATTAATGCTCCTAATCCTGAGCAACAAACAGGTCCAAATTAGGACAATTCAGACTCAGATGGTTCATCATAATCTGAAATTGTAGAAGTTCCAAAAGATGACATAAATGAAGAGATACAACCCCAACCTGATCCACCTAGACCTGTGAGGGATAGAAGACCACCAGTATATCTGCAAGATTATGCTTTGACTACAGCAGAGTCAATTGTCCAGTCTGAGCCAAAGTTCCTCAAAACAGCCTTGAAGTAATCATAATGGGTTACAGCAATGATGGAGGAGCTAGAAGCACTACACAACAATAAGACTTGGATACTGGTTCTTAGACCAGCTGGTACTAATGTGATTGGTTCAAATGGGTTTACAAAGTTAAAACAAAAGAGGATGGTAGTCTTGAGAGGTATAAGGCAAGGTTAGTAGCTCAAGGGTACTCTTAACAGTCAGGGTAGACTATCAAAAAACCTTCTGCCTTGTGATTAAACCGACCACCATAAGGTTAGTATTAGCATTGGCAATCTCCAGTGGATGGATTATGAAACAACTGGATGTCAAGAATGCATTCTTGCATGGATATCTTAAGGAAAAGGTCTACATGGAACAGCCACCTGGTTTTGGATGAAAAACACCCAAACCATGTATGCCTGTTACAGAGGTCACTCTATGGGCTTAAACAAGCTCCTAGAGCTTGGTTTGATAGACTATCCCAGTATCTTCTAAAGTTGAATTTTTGTTGTAGCAGGTCAGACTCATCCATGTTTGTGTTTAAAGGAAGAGGGATCACTGTTGTTATGCCCATCTATGTTGATGACATAATAATCACAGGAAATAACTCCTTGGTAATTCAGGCCCTCATTACCAGATTAGGTCAAGAATTTGCTCTTAAGGGTTTGGGCTATCTTAGTTATTTCCTGGGGATTGAAGTAAAGAAAACCACAGATGGTGTCTTCCTCACACAACATAAATACATGAGTGCTTTGTTGCTGAAAACAAAGATGCAGGACTGTTCTACTATTGCTACCCTTTTGGCTCTAAAAACTCAGTCTAAGCCTTTAGATGATGATCCATTTGACACATTTACTTATAGAAGCACAGTAGGGGTCTTGCAATATCTTACATTTACAATGCCTGACATTACTCATGTTGTGCGCAGAGTCTATAAGCACTTTGCTAGCCCTACTGTGGAGAATTTTAAGGAAGTTAAATGACTCTTACGGTTTATCAAGGGTACTGCAACTCATGGTTTACACTTTCTGTCACAGAGTCCTCTTACTTTATATGCTTTTAGTGATGCGGATTGGGCAGGTTGTCCCACAACTAGACGCAGTACTATTGGTTTCTGTGTGTTTTTTTGTGCAAATTGTGTGTCATGGAGTTCAAAAAAGCAGGTTTATATAGCCCGGTCTAGCTCTGAAGCTAAGTATAGGTATATGGCCTCAGCAACAGATGAACTGGTGTGGATTACTCATCTCCTTCGTGATATTGGTGTTACCCTCCCAAACCATCCTCAGTTGTTATGTGATAACCTCAATGCATTGTATTTGACCCTATGTTCCATTCTCGTACTAAGCATTTTGAGTTAGATTATCACTTTGTCCGTGAGAAAGCGGCAGTTAGACAGCTTATTACCCGTTATGTGCCTTCTACACACCAGATAGCTGATGTGTTTACTAAGCCCTTTCCTCGGTTACTGTTTTCGGTCTTACAATCCAATCTGCGTATTCGACCGCTCTCCTACGCCAGATTGAGGGGGGATGATGAAGACACTAGCTCAAGCTCGAAGTCACAGTCTTTGAAGAAAATACAAATTACAGAATTTGAAGATGAAGAAAATGATAATCTTACCTGTACAGCTAAGGATAAACATCCTATAATCCTCCAACAGCAGCAGAGGCGTAATCATCTACGATCCTCCAAGAATCCTGTTGAAGTCGGGTATTGATGAGTGCACAGAGGTGTTGCCGATTAGGATTCCTAATTTAGGGTTTTCTAGTATTTATCATGTTTTATTTTATGATTATTTTTTTGGGGTATTTATATGAACCCTTGTAAATCTTTCAAAACACGGTGAAAATATAATAAAATTATTATTTTCTTCAAATTCTTTACGTAAACTAATTAACATCTTGTTTAAAATTGAGTCCGAATCAATTAGTGAAAAAAATTAAATGATTAAACTTGAAATAAAAATTAGGTGTTTTTTTTTTTTTTTTTTTTTTGTGAAGGCTAAAAATTAGGTGCGTTAAGCCTTTTTTTAATCTAGTTGCGTACGTAAAGAGTTTTACATAATTAATTGTTCTATGTGCGAATTACCAAAGGTAAACCATAAATTCCAAAATACTTGTCATCACCTATGGTAAAATTTGAGGGGATTTTTTTCCAAAGACATGCATATCTTTGAATTATGGCCCGTTGAATATGTGTGATATCTTTTCACAAATTATATATAATCAACAATATTCTAGAACAAAGATGAAAAAATTGGTAAAAACGGTAAAGACAGAAGGGAACGTCCCGACGGAAAATTATTGTGAGATGAGGGAATTTGGGGGTGAAGTGACGGGTGAAACGATCAGAACCACATAGTTTAAATACAGAATGAAAATATATGGTTTGGTGTCTCCACAACGGTGTCTACACACGTGTGAAGACACCACACAATAATTATCCGTCCCGACACGTCAACTTGAAAAGAAAGGACTTGATATTCATGGTGTAAACATTGGGATTGTAACTAATTAATAAATTTCTTTCCCCCCAAAAAAATGTAAAACAACTAATCCAATACGTAAGATTTTTAATTAATAGATCACATATATAAAGTAAAATATGGATATATTGAATATGACCCGCAACACACTGTGGATGATACCGTGATCTTACGTGTCACGTTGGAGATATGGCTAGTCATATTACTCGTGTGCATCATTTTCTCATTTTAGGTTGTAGCATGCATGTGTTGTACCCTTAAGTATTTAGTAGTGTTGTATTATATACGCATAGATAAGACAAGAAAACTGGATATGCTAAATAAGCAAACAAGTAAATACTATCAACCACCACCATTTGATGCAGCCGATCTTACGAATCTCTAGTCATTGTATATGCATGATGATACTCCGGCCGGTTGAAATGGTTGATCAATGGGAAGAGTTTGTTTTGTTTTGCATCGACTTTGTATTGTGTTTTTAGCTATATATTGACTTTTTATTTTGTGTGTGACCACAATGTTATCATAGATATACAATATATCGACGCAAATACTTTGCCTAGTCAAGCTCTTACGTGGATTTTTTTTGGTGTGGCATGTTAGTTTGCCTAGCCGGCATTCAATATCTTTGGTTGAGAATTAGTATTTGTGATGACTTGTCCTCGCAAATACATTTACGACGATGTTTGCGGCTATAGGCTTTTTGCAACCACGTAAATACTATTTTTTCTTGTAACTGATCATTGCAAAGGACAAAGGTTGTGCTTAATTGGCAGTCCAAACATTGGATCAAATCCACTAATCACCCCCCTACCACCACCACCACCCCCATGGCTGTCCCCAGGGGCGGCTCCAAAGCCAACCAAATGGGTCACTTGACCCCTTGAAATTTAAAAAAAAAAAAAAAAAGATTTTTTTTAATGTATTTTTTACATTATTTAAATTTTTTATAGATTAATATCTATTAACTGACCCATTAATTATTTTAAATATTGACTCTTGACCCGTAATCACACTTGGATTTTTAAGTTTAATGTTTATAAACATATAATACGATGTGCCGTTCTCGATCCTCGACCTGTGTCTAAGAATTCCAGCAGCCAGGAGCTGTCTCGGTGTAATCACGGGCCCCAGGCAAAAAATGTATAGGCCCTTGAGCATGCGATAAGTGATATTATGACAATTGTTTTTTAGGCATATTATGTGGATGAGCATCAAGAAAATATACAACTAATTTGATTAGACTTTTATTAGCCGAAACTAGGAATGAACTTGAGTTTTACGGATTTTTCAGCTTAGATAGAAGGAAAAAAAAAAGATTTAAAATACAATTCTCATATAGAAAATGGGGCCCTTAAATCATCAGGGGCTCTGGGCCGTGGACTTGCGGGTCTTGCCCCAACGAGGCCCTGCCCCAAACCCCCACTTCCAACCCACTTTTTCCAAATTTTATATCAATCCATTAAATCATTGCGGTGAATTTGATGGTTGACAACAAAATCAAAACTTGTGTCAAAAAAATCAAAACTATATATAAAAGAAGCAAAAGCTTAATTTCATGTAGCTTAATTCCAAGTGGCATGCGTCGTGAGTGTGTATGATAAAATTTTATACAAATAGATTTAAAAAACGTTATCATTAGTATAATATTCTACTATGGTTGTATCGTAAAACCTCTCGAAATATACTAGTATTTCAATAATGAATAGGAGAGCTAAGAAATCACAAGACGTGAAAGTCCGACTTTTTGTGTATTATAATTTAAGGGTATTACTGTTTTTTTGGAATTAGGTTTTTTTTCCTAGTATCTTAAGGTTAATTAACTTTTATTTCCTCCAAGACACCTTAAAACCGACCTAGACTCAAAAATCCTATAAAAGACCTACATATAGCTTTAGACTTTCCCAATTTCGCGTTTTTGGAGTTTTCAGAGAAGCCTAGCATGCTTTCCCGGGAGCTACTCCCGGGACAATGCACGGGTCAGCCCTGGTTTGACTTTTTTGGCTTCGTGTTGCAGATCAGTATGTTGAAATCGAAGCAATTCAGATTGTTTGTTTCAAGTTCAGAAGCTAATCTTGAAGGTAAGATCTAATCTTTCGGTAGTAGTTCTTGGCTTTGATCATAATTGGGTTAGATTCAAAGGGTAATCATTGTTAGATTTATGTAAGATTCATGTGGGTTTGTAGATTCGTGTCAGATTTGGAAATTAGTTGTTTTTTGGTTCATAGTTCTTCTTATTGAAAACTTCTGTTTTTAGTTTCAAGATCATGCATTTAAGTTGTTTTGAATATTGTTTTATGTTCAACTACACAAATACGGACATGATTATATGTTTTTCGGGTAACTGTAACATGGTTATATGTTTTTCGGGATGCTAAAAGAGTTTAGCATAGATCGCATCAAGACATACTGCTAGCCGGCACTCTCAGTCTATGTCAGGCCGTCAATTGGATAAAGTGATAGATGATACTTATGGAAGGTTCCGTTTGCTGCTGCAATAGGATCCATATCATAAGAATTGTACCAGTTGTTCATATAGCATGAAGAGTCATGAATAAGTATGAAAGTGGTTCTGGTAAAAATGTCGAGAATGTCCTTAAGGCTATTAATGAATGATTCCTAGTTTATTGAAACTTGAAATCAAATAAACGTAGATATACAAATGTATACCCTGAATCTTATGAAGATAGTGAGAGCTGATATCTGAGTCTGTAATCACTTTGAATGAGTGATACAGTGAGCTGGAAATGTTCTCAGCATGAGATCACTGTAAATTCTACAACTAAACCAAAACACAGTATTGCCTTAGAGGCGCAGCGGAAGCAGTACATGGATCTAAGAGGTTCAGTCCTGAACCTTGTGCGGTTCTTCCACATTTTTTATATAGCTGATATAGTAGTGGATTCATTGCTTGAAGCAAGGACCAGGGTCTCGTCAGAGATTCATATGTGTGTTGAGGCGGTTCCTTTTGACTTGGTCATTTGGAGCATGATGTAAAAATAGTCTGAGTCCCCACGGATAGTGATTCTTTCACGCTTAGGGTTGGTTAGGAGTATTGCATGAGATTCTTGTGTATGAGCTTGGTCTTGTGTGTACAAGTGATTGGCTTTAGGCCAAGTAGGAGATTGTTGAAATGGTGTCCTAAACTCAATCGTTGGACCGGATCCAAACGGGTCGGATCATTTCTACTATTTCTTTATGTTTATACATATATTAAATGGATTTTTATGTTATTATATATTTGTTCATTTAACGAACCAACTATGATATTGTTATATGATAACGTCCTTAGTGTCAAACCGTGAAAGAGAAATCATAATAGTGATTATTGTTGATGAGATCTCGACTCACTTTAAAAAGTTTGATACTTAAATGTCTCTAGTCGCATGTGCTATTAAATAGGACATTAATTGTACGATTATACTAGCACGTATTAGATGTCTTCTATCTTGTGAAGATAGGGATACATCTCGTCTATCAAAGTGTAGGGACACTTAGACTGTACGTGGACACGTATTGGAAAATGCGTATGTTAGACTGACCCACTTACTTTATTAAGTGTCACACTATATGGCGGTTGTGTAATTAGCCTAAGACCGGAGTCTTCATGACATCACGGTGTGGATTGTCATACTTTGACACTATTGAGGTTTCCCCTAGCCATGGGGAGATCATGCGGTAGTGATTGGGTGTGATACTGAAGAATGCGTAGGATTCATGTTGCTCGTCCGGAAATCGCGTATCCTAATAGTGGGAGTAAATATCCGAAAGGGCTTTCTTATAAGGAATGTCTAGCTCTCGTGAATCTTTGCAAAGTGGGAGTAAGATACACTTGGATTTTACAAATTAATTAATAGTATTATCATATATTAATATTATATATTAATGAGTATAAACTTGCACACATGTGTAAATTGATTTATGGTAATACATATATTCAATATTAGATATTGACAATATATATCTTGGAAATATTTAATATAAGATATTGAGTATTTAATGAGATAAATCTAGGTGGGTTCTATTGGCACCACGCAAATACTCACGGCACCACGATCACTTTTGGCACCCTATAAATCACTCTTGGCACCACATTGAATATTTTTATTATTTGCACAACACAAACGTCTATGGAACTGACGCCCGTTCTCGGTACGAGCGTCACTAGAACTGACGTTTGTGTTCCATGTCAACATCACTCACATTGATTTTACAGTTATAAATGTATCACGGGTGAAAACGTCAGACCCACTAACATTTTGAGCAAACAAAAACGTCAGTGACTCTGACGCCCATACCGTGTTGCCAAAAAGTGATTTGGTGGTGCCAAAAAGTAAATGAAAATTAATAAGAAAAAGGGTGCCAAGAGTAATTTGTGTTAGGAAATCACTAGTTTAACGCGGCGGAATTTAAAATTTGATTTCCTTTTTCTAGATCGTTCTTCGTTTAATGCAATAAACACGTTAAATAGTTTGACGGTTATACCTTGATGATCTATAAGATCGTCGCTTTGACCGTCAACGGAGAGTAGTACAGTGCGCAAGCCGTCCACGCGTCCGGCCTCTACCGATAATCTTCACGAACTCCTCGCCGGAATCCTCTTTGGATTGCTATTGGAAAACTCCGGGTGCTAGACCGACATTTTTCCTCTCTCCCAAACTCTCTATAGGATGCTCTCTATTTTACACAAGAACTATGAGCTCTTGCAATTGTGTTGTACAAAAGAGCTTGACACCCACCTCTTATTTATAGTAGAAGTGGCGCCCTATATTCTGTAATGGAGAAGAAAATTTTTTCCCAATAAAATAAGGAAAATCTTCTAGATTGATTTATCTCTTTTATTATAATATCTCATATTAAATAAAATCTAAATATTGCCAATATCTTATATTGATTATATTTATCTTATTACCATAAGTCTATTTTTCCAAAATCAATTAATATCCAATATTAATATTATGGTAATCTTATTAATTAAAGTGCACAATCCAAGTGTATCTTGTACACTTCAATGTGGAGCCCCATATTGCCAAATATTGGCTTCCGAAATATTCTTTAATTAATATAATTATGTATAATTAATATCTTGTATTTTATTTATTCATAATAAATATATACCACCATATTAATTTACCACTATAATCTTTATAGTCTAGAGATAAACTTTCCTTATTTGGTTATCAACTATAACCGCATTTTAATCCGACTTGATGTTCATATGTGTGTGACCCGATAGGCTTCCGAATATGTTAGCCGTAGACACAAAGTGCAAATTACAAAAATGCCCTTCACGCCTAACGATCACGGGATAGCGTCTAGCAACACACCGTGACCCTCAATCATCGGAAGAGTCAAAAGCAATGACTGCTATCTTTTATGTGAAGCAGTTACCGTGTAACTTGCAATCCTATCGCTGTAACAATATCCATACGATCGTATCTCGAGTGTGAATAACACATTTACTCCCACTTTGTAAATATTCTCGAGAGCTAGACATTCCTTATAAGAAGGTCATTTCGGATATTCGATCCCAATCATAGGATACGCGATTCCCGGACGACCATCATGTATACTCCGTATGCTTCAATATCATACAAAATCACTACCGCATTATCGCCCCGTGGCTAGGGGAAATCTCAATAGTGTCAAATCATGACAATCCACACCGTGATGCCATGAAGGCTCCGGTCTAAAGGATAATTACACAACCGCCACATTGTGTGACACTTAATGTAAGTGGGTCAGTCTAACGTATGCATTCTCTAATACACGTCCACGTACAGTCCAAGTGTCTCTACACTTCGATAGACGAGATCTATCCCTACCTTCTATAAAATAGAAGACATCCAATACGTGCTAGTCTGATTATACTATCAATGTCCCATTTGACAGTTCATAAGACTAGTGACATTTAAGTGCCAAACTTGTTAGAGTGATTAGAGATCTCATCAACCATAATCACTATCATGGTTTCTCTATCACAGTTTGACACTAGGGACGTTACTATATATATACAACAAATAATATGAAGATAAACAATATATATAATAACATAGGTGCTTTTATTAATCATAATAAAATTATTACATGAACTAAATTAGATTGTAAACGACCCGACCCGGTCGGATCCGGTCCAACCCGGTTGGGTTTAGGACACCTATTCAACAATTTGGTGGTGCCAATAGAACCCACCTAAATCTAGAAAATCTATTTTCCTTATTTTACTAGTAAAAGGTTTTCTTTCTTATCACTCCACGCAAGAAGCTTCTCCCAATCAGATTGAGACTACATGGGGCGCAGGTCACCTTATAAATACACTACAAAAAAACACTCTATTGCTACACTAGCTTTTGTCACACTCACAAAAAAAGTGTGGCTAATAGCACTTGATTAAACTCTTTTGCCACGCTCATGTGGCTAAAAGTAAGTATATAGCAACATTTTTTTGGTTGTGTGACAAACAATAGTGTAGCAAAAACTGTTTTTCTTGTAGTGATATGAGGTGGGTGCCAAACTCTTTTGTATCATCACAATTAAAAGAGTTCTAATTTACTAGAAATAATGAGAGCTTCCTAGAGAGAGTTTTGAGGGAGACAAAAAGGTCGGTCTAGCAACCGAGTTTTTCTAGTAGCAATCAAATGGTGGATTCCGGCGGGTTGTTCGTGTGGACTAGCGGTAGAGGCCGAACGCTTGGGCGGCTCCGTGCACCACTACTCTTTCGTAAACGATAAAGGTTCGATCTTTTAGATCATCCAAGGTAACCTTTCTCGTTTACTATTTATATGTTTGTTGCTTAAACGAAGTCGATCCTGGTTAATAAGGGAAATAAATTTTAAATTCCGATGTGTTCCCGCGTAGATTTCCTAACAATGTATTCTATGCATTGTTCAACGTGGTTTTAAAATGGATTATGTAACAAGCTATGCTTTTAAACTGCTTTGTAACTGGATGAAGTAGATTTATATCATGTCTCCCGACATTCGACAAACATAAATCTTTTTTTTTTATCTTCTTTCTCCTTACAGATCATACAGCTGGTACTCACTCCTTTATTTGGAAAAAAGAAGAAATGCAGGTTGAATATGAGTTTGATGATCAACATTGAGAACAAGCTTAAGAATGGATTATATATGGAGTTTTTTTGCTCCGGAAGTTTCCTTTTTTTAGATTAGTTGAGTTGTAGTAATGGTTAGCACTTATTTTTAATTTAGTTTGACAACAGTTGTAATCGGTTGATGGAGGACCTTGAGGGTCAGTTTCTCGAGTCTCTTGCTTGTTTTTTTTTTCTTCTTTTTTTCTTTCTTCCGGTCTTCCTATATTAATCCGGAGTTCGGCCTGGATCAAATCCACTAATTCCTTTCCTTCTTTTCTTTTTGGGTCAAAATCAGTATATCAATCCGATAAATCAATGCATTGCATTTCAAAATTGACAACAAAATCACAGCTATATATATATAACTGAAGCAAAAGCTTAGCTTCATATAGCTACATAACGATCCTTATACAAATTTAATGTTCTTTCAGTAACGAATATTCGAGTGGTGAATTACAGGAAGTCCCCATTGGCAAGAAAAAGTTAAAGCAGGAAGAGTATCTTCCATTTTTGCCCTTCTGAAAACTTCAGCAAATATCGCACCAATCTTTCTTGGCAATAAAACTAATGGCTTCCAATACAACTTCCTCTGTTTGGACAGTTTAAACCCTTTGCTGCTCCGATTCGTTTTCTTCGCCATGCGGGTTTTAGAAGACGTCGTCGTGAAGCTTTCGTGATCAGAAACTTTAGTTAGCCGTCTGTATCTGTTAGTCTCTTGGGAAAGCATCTTCAACATCATTGGTAAGATGCAGAAAAATAAAAATAAAGGGCTTATTGTGCTTGGTTTATGTCCTTATGAAGATGAGAATAGCTAGATATATAATATGGTAATGATATTGTATCTATTTATAGGCAAATTTGTCAAAGAGAGTAGGTGAATTAGTTTATTTCAATAGATTCTCTATTTTAGAGATTTAAACATCCTTTTTTCTTCTTCTAAAAAGGTTAAAACCCTAACCTTCAGGGTCCCCACTCGCCCGATCCCACAGAATGAGTGGAGATATTAATCGAGGGCCAAGTGTTTGTCAGAGTCGAAATTTGTCTTTTACCAAGAAACTGAAAGAAGTCATCCATTTACGGGATTCGAAGCTCCACACTCCACCTCCTGGCCCAGCTGTCACTACAACACCCAAGCCCTTTACATACCACCACCATTCATAATCACCGTTCATATTGAAATGTATCATGATCTTTAACACTAAATAATTTGAATAGAGAATTTGTATTCTGAGCATTACAAAAAAAATTAAAGATTTCGTATTTTACATATCTAAACATAGATAGTTTTTGATAGATCTGAATGATTTGAATCTCTATTTTACACATGTATATCCTGATTTACGATATCTACATCAAATTGTTTAATGTTGATGCACCAAGGTACTTCTTAGATATTTTTAAGCAAATTCAGAAAGCTCGTAAATTATAAAATGAAAATATAAATATCATTTGAGTATCGTTAATGTAATCGTTGTAAAGTGATGAAAAATAATTCAATAGATAATAACAAGAGGTAAAGTGAGAAAACATACTCCCTTGAAATTCTAAAAGAAACTCCCAAAAAAAAATACTAAATAGACTTATATTTTAAATATTTGACAATTTATTACAATCAGAGTATGTTAAGTTGTTAACTTAGTAAACTTAGCTAGTTGTATGGATAATTCCCCTTTTTCCTTACAATTTTGTTACAATAATTAATCATTACTATATAATACTCCTTTCGTTTTTTTAACTCTCAATTTTCAGAATTTGTTTTGTTTTTATTTATTTGTCATTTTATATTACTAATGCAACATTTATTATTATTTTTCATCTTTACCTTTCATTCCGATAACCCAAATTTTGGTACAATTTTCCATTTAAAATGGATGAAGGATAATTTTGTTATTTTACATTTTATTTCAGATACATTAATCACTTTTTTAATCTATGTGCGGAGGGAGTATATTAATGATAAATAGGAAGAATATTCCAAATCTACGATGTGATTATTATAAAACTAATCATTTCCCCCAAAAAATTCCTTTGTCAGTCTTCTATCATTTGATACTCATTGAGACTAATTGAAAGACCTATGACAAAGAAGTCAAAGTAGTGGAACCTCATCTTAGATGAGTCATACACACATCTTCACTTCATTTATTACTTAAAAATATGTTGAACCCCAACATTAAGCGTCATCATTATCCTTGTCCTATGAGATGACTGAAGATATTAATCAGGAATCTAATGGCTCGGAGTTATGGGCTTGTCATTATACAAAAACCAATGAGAAATCTTATTTACGGGGTTCGAACCTCCACACCCTAGCTTAAAATCCAACTGTCTTAAGCACTCAAGTCATTTACCACTATGTTATGTTCAGGAGACCACTCCATTTATTACTATATCATATGAGTCATAGACCATTAATAAATGTGACAACTTACAACTATAATGTTTTCACAAATTGATTCTCAAAATCTTTATGGGGCATTACATAGTTCAAATCACATGGATATTATTCTCTTGAGAACAACTTGTACAAATATAAAGAGCATTTTGACATGAAGATAAGAGTAATATAAGGACTGAATTGTCATTTTTAATTCCTTAAGGCACATGGGTATTCATATATATCCAAAATTATAGTCTAGGTTGATTGTATAAAATATAGAAAAAGGCCTCATCTTCTCAACACATGCATAGCAATAGGGATGATGATGATTTGTAAACCAACTCTTTTTTTTTTTGGTTGTTGTGATCTCTGACAACACACTAGATGCTAGAGTATAAAAGGAATTCATTCAAAAAGACATGTGCAATGATTAGTTCGTTAGGTCAATGATTGGTTATAGAAGTGTGTAATAATTTTGAAAATCGAACCGAAACAAACTGAAACGGCGTAAATCGTGGTTTTCAAAATCCGTCTTTTTAGCTAACAATCTAACCGTATATCACGAATTGTATAGATGAATTAAAACCGGATCACACAAATTTTTATATATATATATATATATATATATATATATATATATATATATATATACATGTTAGTTTTTAATGTTTTGTATATATTAGTGATCATTTGCAATCAAGTTATTATCCATATGAACGTTGTCGCAACTAAATAGGAATCGACCTGCACAAACAAGCCGAGGGGCAGCGTCACTTAGCGGAGGTTAAGGGGGCAACATCCAATTGTGAGGCCTCAGAGTGTCCTTGATTTGACCAATAGAGGTATTATCTAAATCAAACAACCTCCATTGTGTTTTTCAACAGTTTCCCATTATGATATTTGCTTGGAACGAAACATCTCTCAAAATTTAACGTGTTGAACGTGACATAAAGTTCATTCTTGTTTTTCCATACTTTGTGTGTTGAAATTTTTCCTACATTCATGTGATTATTTATTTGTATTGATGGATAAAATGGTATCAATCTCTAGTTTGCTCAAACTTCCATATGATTTCCATTTATAGGTGAATGTTAAAAAATATGCATGTACAGAACATCGTAGCAATGTTTAAAAGTAAACATATACTAAGATGTCCTTTAGGACAATGATATAGCAATGTTTAAAAATAGACATGTATTAAGGTGTCTTTTAGAACAATAATAGATCTAGTGGAATGCCCTTAAAGCCCCTCTAAATAATAGGTGAAATAATCTTTTTCACCTCAAAATAGAATAGTACTGAAAAACACATCAATTAATCAGATGTTACAAAACAAGCTATGATTCAAATTCACCATTTTCATCTGTTCATCAAACCATGAAAACCATAACCAAACCAAACCAAACCAGATCAAAACATCCTAAACATTATGCAACAGCTGGAAAAAAATCATTCTGAATCTTCATTCAGGTATAAGTAAAGAGATCAACTGTATATGTATGCTATATTCGACTCTATTTACAACATAAATGTGAAGAAGAAAAAAAAAATCAAAAAGGACAGAAATACAAGACCTAAAAGTACAATTCTGCACCCAAAAGACTCACCTATTCTCGAGTTCATCATCCGCTGCTGCAACCTTTTCTGGGTAATCAGACATATCTACTTCGGTAAGTGCCAAATCATACGGTTCAGACAAAGTACGAGGAGGAACGTCTACAATAACCGAAGACAGTACTGTTTCTGGTTTTTCTGTAATAGGATTTTGCGGGCTACTGCTTCCTGAAGACGACGAGAGACTGGATAGTTCTATGTCTTCTAACTTGTTACCAAACATGTGTTTGTTTTTCTTAACTGTGTCAAAATCCGGGTTAGTAGCCATGTACTTCTTTCCTCCATCTTCACCGTCGCTGTTATTGTTGTAGAGTACATACTCATTATATGTTGGTGCAAACTGCAGAGGAAGTGCATACATATACAACTTATTAGTATAATTAGGTTTCTTCAAGAACCAACCAACGGTCCCTTATGTTTCACGATTTTCGCACTTCTATCCCTAAAGTTCCATCTTCACTCTTTTACCTCTCGACTATGCATTTTTCTTTTTTTTACATTTTCAGTCCATTTTTTTCATGTTCAATTTCTTATTGGTTGGAGTCTCTCACGCCTTTAATGTTCGTTGTTTGACAAGTGTCACTTTAGACTGAAAACAAAAAGAAATGTATTGGTGAAGGGTAAAAGTGTCAAGGCAAACATCGGGGTAGAAATGCAAAAAACATGAAACAAAAAAGACCAATAGTGTCCTTATCCATTCAAGAATAGGGAAAAGGACACTTGTATTCCATTATGTTTCATGAAATTCGCATTATTACATCAATGTTCCACTTTTATATTTTTTACCCCTCATCTATGCATTTTTTCTTATTAATGGTCTAATGTGACATGTGTCCAACAACTAGATTTGAAGGTGCGACATGCTGTAACAAATAAAAACTTGACATGTGGCAAAATGGACTGAAAAGGTAAAAAGAATAGATGAGGAGTAAAATGTTGAAAAGTAAAACGCTAAGGACAAACGTGTAAATTCCGTGAAATAAAAGGGACAGAAAGAGTTTTTATCCCTTTAAGAATATCCAGGGAAAATTCTAGGGTGCCATTAGTGACACGAAGGTGTTTTTACCATGGCATCACACCGAAAACAATCAAACAGTGGAAAATCAATTCTCTTCACCCCAGTCACAATCAACTGGCGATAGTCGATTTTCATCTCTAGAATCGATTGTGAAAAAGTCGATTGTCATTGTGGTACCACTATAGACACTCAAATTCTATTGCAGGGAGTCTTCATTGAACCAGACCGTTAGGAATGTGTGACAAATGCGAAAAAAAACAACACTTGTCACGCATCTAACCATGATGGTGCAATGAAGACACCCTGCAGTAAAATATATCATCCGAGGACATAAAAACGTAAGTGGAAACTTACCTGGTGAACTGTATCATGGTAAAAGTCATTAAATTTAAGAGCATGTGCAAGGCTAGATGCAAATGTACGAGAACCGTCGATATTTGCTCCTGCATACTCCTTATAGGGAAATGCATAAAGATGACCCACAGCTGCGATAAGCATTTCAACGCAGAGTATAAAATTCTGAAATTCCGCAGCTTCTTCTGTATCTTTAATGAAGCCAGACTTTGCAGCAAGGAATACAAGAACACCCTGAGAATACAAAAACACCAGAAAGGGCAACTTAAAAGCCACAAATAGACGATTCTGTTTTTGCCTTTTTTCGTTATAAGAGCATTTTCGTCAGTTTTTTCACCACATTTCTCTAGTTTACAAAATGGACGTCCTTAGTGGCACCATACCAAATCTTCTGTTATGGCCCCACAGTGACAATTTCACTTTTTCACAGTCGATTATGGAGTCAATTTTCAAGCAGTTGAATGTGGCAATCAACACGGTGAAACTCGATTCTAAAGCTGAAAACCAACTTTCCATCAGTTGAATTTTTCAGTGTGGTGCCACTAAAGACAGCCAGTCTTTATTCATTGTGAAATGTAGCAGAATCCACAATGCATCATTTGAATAGAGAGCATGCATTTTATGCACTACATGCAGCCTATAATTTTGAGATTCTGTGGTTTAAAGATCTGAGTAGAGATATTGCTACAATGGTTTTTGCTTTCTGGTGGATCCAGATGATTTGGATAACTATAGCACATTTAGTTTGCTTGCCCGTATGGCCGTATCTATAGCAAGTACTCTAAGCCCTATAATGACCATAGGGCTAAAGAAGCACAATTACAAACTTAGCATCCAAAATATATACAACACATAATGATTGCATCACGATAAAAAAAAAATAGGTATCACTACCCCATCCCTAAATATGCATTTGAAACCTCAATAAACAATATACGCATTAATTTGTTAGCAAAAAACCTTATACCTGCCAATAAGTAAGAAATACCACGGACTTGAGAATGATAAACTTTGGGACAGGATTAAATGGTTGAAGCAGATCTCTGCATGCCACATAAAACAAGGCCAACGCGTAAAGTGCTGCGGAATATGAAAATGTGTAGATAATGGTGAGGTACAGATATGATTGTTTAGGGTTGAAATTCCCATCTTGGTATTTTCCTTTGGCATAAAGTATGAATGTTACGGCAACTAAGAAGGGCTTGAGGATGACAAACTGTAAACACCCTTGTTTACACCTTCTCAGAAAGAGCCTGCAAGAACCAAAATCATTGTTAGTGATTACGATAAAATTTTATTGCGCGGATATATGACAGAATTTAAAGAACTAATGGAAAAGAGAATCGAGACTTAATATATGATGACTACAACATTGATTTTTTTTGTTCGTTTTGTTCGTTACTCACCCATCCAAAGGTATCGGTGGGAAGCAACATGTCATCAAGCAGCAATTTGGTTTCAGAACACGACCGCTAAGACTAAGTACAACAGCTCCTGGGCCGCCTACCCATGCCAAGCATAAGGACAGGAAGTTATATATGACCCAAGCTTCATATCTGTAAAGTTCAAAAAGCAGATTTCAGAGATCCAAGATTTATGCAGGAAAGAATGTACTAATGTCGACAAAATATGGGATGATGAAAACAACATCATGTCAGCGATAAAATAGGATCACGTGATAACGAAAATCAAAATTGGCGTGGCATGCAAGTGACCAAAGCCACATTCGTGGTAAAACACATCTCTAGAAGCATTTACATGAGATTATTGGAGTGTTCTAATGAGCAAGAAGAGGAGGTATATGCGTCAAGTGCAGATCAACTAAGCAATGGCACAAGGTTAAAAGTTCATATAAGTTTATCTGTATCAATATTTGGCAGGAAGAATTTTGTGAATATCTTGTTCTTGTCATTAATGAAATCCGTATGGATGGACTTATCTAGAACTTTTGCGCGTGACATTGGTTAGCACATGGAGTCTTGGCAATCTATGCTGATCTCACATCTAAAAGTTCAAGATACTACAGAGAAAGTCCAATTTATCATTCATATATACTTTAACAAGCCCCCACATGTGCATCTGGCAGTAGTAGCATCATTTTTTCCTAGAAAAAAGGAAGTAGGATTTGATATTTGGATCTCTACCTCTGATATTATGATAAATTACCACCTTATTTAATAGCTTACATTGGCAAAGATAAGTCCAATATATAAATGTATATATTCTACCACATAAGCAATTAAAAATGCTGCTGTGGGTCACAAGCACAAACCATGGATGAAACCACAGAAGTATAATACAAGACACATTCAACAGGACTATATGACTACCGTTCCTTAGAGACCGCTAAACCACATATTATTTGGTATTCCAGGAACAACACTAATCCCCAGGTACCGCCACAAATAATTACTGAACGCATATCACTCGAGAGACTATTTATAATCATTAGATACACATGAGCACTCTTACCTACCTATAAATTGCAGACACTAATATCTAAAAGAAATCAATATAATTCCCGCCCACCGCAAACCTGGTTACTCTAAGGAATACATGAAGGAATGGAGCAACTGCAATAAAAGAATATTGTAATCTGTACGTTTTAACCTACAGAAAATTATGTATCGGATGTCTATTACGATAAACTAGCACAGCACCACACCACGGGGTGAACATCTTATATAATCCAGGCATAAAGACAGGTATTCAGATACTTTAGCATCCTTTATTTTAAACACAATGTAAATCACGTTTCCAAAGTGTGGAAGGTCTAGATGCACCCTTGCATTATTTCTAAGTTTTTATGTAGCTAATAAAACATCATAAAGAAAATAAACATAGAACCTGAAAGTCATAAGGACAAGTTAAGCCTTTGTTTATTATAAAAGAACAAATACGAAAGTACTCACATTTCTCTAATGGAATCGAAATATATAGCTTTCTCATTGAGGACAAGGGACAAGAAAGATGTCACCGCATAAATCTGTCAAAACAGACGAATAATTTCATCTTAGAAAAGCGAGTATACTTTATGAAAAGTAAAAAGGAGTGGCTATATAGAGTTACTTACTGGGATCATAAAGATGATACGAACAATGTATCTCTGATATATGGGCTCAGTGTAGTTCAATAGGTGGCGGTATATGTGGAGAACTGCCAAGGCAACGGCTCCAACGGTGCAAGGAAATGCAGCAAGTATGTAATATATCGGCCCCATCAACTTGTAGGGCACAAAACATCGACCTGTTACAAACCATAACATAACCAATCACAACAAAAAAGTGAACAATGTTACAGCTGAGGACAGATACACAGCTAAAAATCCTCTTTCAAGTACTATGAAATGAACCACAATTCAGTAACTCCTATTCTAATAATTCAGAAACGATGCTACGAAAAACACTATATCGAGTTCTGGATTTTGCACTAAATGCCAAAATCCTAGCCCCCAGTAGTAGTTGCATGTACACCCTAAGCAAAGAACAGCAATTAAAAGTGAACATACCAGCAGAGGACAGAGCCACAGCTAAAATTCATCAATGAAAAACTCCCCATTTAAGTAATATGAAACAAACCATAATTCAGTAACTCCTCTTTTAACAATTTAAAAGCTATGCTATGAAAAAAAATGCCAAAACCCTAGCCCCCAATAGTAATTTCAATGTGCCTTGAGCAGAGAACAGCAAAGAAAAGAGGGAAAATGTCACTTTTTTTTCTTCAATAAAATGCCAAGAAGGATCAATGCATATCGAAATATAAAACTTGAATGTGCAAAAGAGAGGAAAGGAAAACACACACACAGTTAAATCCAGATATCACAGAACGACTGACGTTGATGCAGCAATGGCGGCAATAAAAGGAATCAGAACGCCGAACTGAGGAAGAAATGGAAGATTTCTGAAGCAGAATTTAAGCCGATCTTCCTCTAATCAGCGTTTTGAGAAGATTAAACAGCCGATTGAATTGGCTGTGGAAGATTTGTTCAAAATGTGACCTGGTCTTGGAGTTCAATCAAAGAGGTGATGCCAGTTAATGATGTGATAATTAAGCTAAGCAGAGGGTATTTTTCCAGATAAAATCCGTCTTATCTTTTTTTCTTTTCTTTTTTTTTCTTACAATAAAAAAATTGATTTATTACAAAGTTTATTTTAGGGAAAATGATAATATAGACAATTTTTTTAAGAAGATAAATTTTTTTTTTAATGTTTATAAAGTATGGAAAAATATTTATTTTTAATATGTCAGTTGTTTTTACAGAAACAAAATGACGATTATATAACTCACACACTTGTCATAAACGATCAAATTCAAGATATGTTGGTTCTCGGACTTAAGCTTTAGCCGATGAGCCAAGCGCTTTTAGTATAACACTTAGACAGATTAAATTGCAATCAAAATGTTGCTTTAGCTACATACACCTCTATATGGAGTTCAGATCATCTGTTGTGATCGGCTTTCACCGCAGCTGCTTACCTGCATTGATATTTTTGTCCAAACTAAAAAGAAAAGAAAAGGAAAAAAAAAAATTACACCGTTTCGCTCACACTCCTCTTATCACATCAACAACGGTGAAAGTTGAAAACGTCAAAGGATCCGAACTCCTCCACATGTTACGAGGGTTTAAGGTTTAAGAGTTTTAGGGGTGGATGAGGATTAAGATTTAGTATAAATATTTTTTTTTTGAATTTAATGTTTTTAGATAAGTTCGGGATATAAGGGGCTTGGGACGATGAAGGATAAAGCTAAATGAAAATCACGGTCTCCTCCCATTAACAGTATTTAAACACACGGATCTCTTCATGTGGGTCTCTAAACATTTCACAAAAAGTGTTCGCTTCTCCATCCTTTTTTTTAAATTATTAATATTCGTATGTACCTCTCATTCCACATATCTTTGAAATCGTGAAATGTCACTTGACAACAACATCGAAATCCATTAACCAGATCCAACGTTGTTGTTGTGGGTTTTGACAATAGGTTTCACGGCTGTCGCCAATTGAAATTTCAATATTTAATGTCATTATGGAATCCATTGTCATACTTCCGAGGAGTTATGGTGCAGCAGTTATTCATGTGTTATATCAAGCGGAGGGATGAGATCATTCCAAATCACCCTAAACACCACTACTATGTGAGAGATAATGAATGAAAATGCATCTCAACCTTCCACTTAGTAAAACCCATTAATCACTGTTGCACCGTAACTTTTCTCCATACTTCCATCACTTAAAATTTGTTAAGAAGAATTCTGATGCACATAATAAATAAAGTGATTGTCTAAACCGTCAATCAAATGTCTGAATATAACTATTACTCAATTTGTTCAGAATAATCGACAAGTGTGCTTACAAACGAGGACTTAATGATGAAATAATCTTCTATGTGTTGTAAGTATTGATACTGTGATGATACAAATTGATAATCCATTAGCCATTGAAAAAATTAACAAGTGAGTCATATTTAAATCTATACTCGAACCTAAAACTTCCTACTTATTGACTTCAGTAATTATCAATCGACGAACACAAGTTTGAGTTTAAACCTTTTTTTCACAAGAAATATTGGCTTTAAATATATATTTTCATAATGTGTATCTTTACATTACTCATATTTTGTTAACAAAAAAAAAAAAAAAAAAAAAAAAAAAAAAAAAAAAAAAAAAAAGAGAAAAACCTTACTCATATTTTATCATTTTATAAATAATCTTATCATTACTCTTCAAAATCCAAATATATATACTGCTGCCGCCTCCGGCTCCGCCGTGTTGAAAGTCGGAACGGTGTAAACTGAAATCTAGCACAGGTGTGTTTGTTTAATCGGAATAGAATGGCGGATAATCTCCCAGGCATGGAAAGTTTGATTGACATAGTTGATGAAGAATGGATGAAAGACACTCTCCCAGATGACGGTAATACTCTGCTTTTCGCTACCCACCCCCAATTTCTTTGCCCTAATTTGTGTATACATTTGCCTTTCTATATCTTCTAATTTCTCATCTTCTTCGTTTTTTTTTTTTTGTTCAAATTCTTCCCAGATCTTGAATTGCCTGCTGTGTTGGCTCCAAGAACTGATGACCCTGAAGATTCGAGTATGTTTTACGTTTTAATAACTGATTGTCTTGCTGAATTTTCCTGTATTGTGGCTTTATGAACATAGGTTGCTTCCAGAATAACCAGAAGTCAGTTTCACATAGGACACTGATAATGGCCTCGCGCACCACACTTGGTGCAAATTTAAACCCCTAGAATTCGAATTTTGTGCATAGATTTCAATCTCTGTAGAGTTGAAATATGCACGACGGTAGTGTCCGAGTAGATCGACGGTAGTGCCATTAACAATGCCCTTTTTCACATATCATCAGAATGGTTTTTGAATTGTTCAGAAACCTACCCTACCCTGTAAATTTTGAGCTGTGCCTAGGCTTCTAAAACCTGTACTGGAAATTTTTTAAATACAACCGTTGTAGAAAAGATGTATTAAGTGGTTATTCTCTTTCACATACTACTACTAAGGGCGAAAAAGGACTAGAATGAGAAGGCCATGACGAATGTCGGTTGATACGACCTTCCACAACAGGTGTACAACAAAGCTTCTCAATTAGCTTTGCCTGATTTGATGGAAATTAGCTAGTTCTTTCAAACTGTGATAATGGTTCTTGCATTCTATGTGTTTATGGTATGTGTATTCGACTTGTTTTTGCTATTTCGTCATTCTGAATTCATATTATACATTTATAAGTAGCTGAAACTTTACTAGTTCTTGGTAAGCACAATGTCGATATCATCATTAGATTCTTAGATATATGGTGGTTTGATCATTAACGTTTAACTTGTTTGAACGCCTTTTCAACAACAGTCCTGCAGATTGGTGATGTTTTTCTCTGAAATTTTTCAAAATTATTTTTTGCAGATCAAGAGAGCCTGCAAGCTGAGAGGGAGACATGGCATGATCTTGCAATTGGAAACTAATTTCGATTGAAAGACGAAAGTTTAGGGGTCTGTGTTATTCTTAAGTGTGTACCGTTTGCAGTATAATTTGCAAGTTGTATCTGTTTTTTGTCAACACTGCAATTGAATGAAAGATTTTGTTCAAAGTCCGCTTAGTTACCTAGTTTTCTTTGTTTTGTTAGCACCAGACTGTGTACTTTGATGAATGGAAACAATTTTTCGATCACGCAATGTTCGATGGGCTGTAAGTATAGAATGAAACAAAGTTCCATTAATGTGTTTGTTGACCCGAGTTCCATTATTGTTTCCTACAAAAACATAGGCTGAAAACAACTTCCTGACTAAAAATCTGAGAATATTTCTCAAACGTATGAGAATATCGTTTATGTTCTTCAGGCTCCTATATACCTTCATCTCAGGGTGATGATGTTCGTGACGATTTGAACAATACATAATGTAGGAGGAGGAAGCTTCATAAAAAAAACATTTTCTATGATCAAAACTAAAATGCCCAATATGCCCCCCCTCCAAGAACAAAAAACAAGTATCATATCAAAGGTTATTATTTCAAGCTACCCATACATAAATAAAAATAGGTCTCTTCAATATACATTGCCTTTAATCAGCTTTGGAGGGGGAGGTGGATGCATCATCTGATAGGTCATTAGGAAATTCTTGATGATGATCTTTGTTCGATTCTGGTAGATACGAGTAGGCGACAACAGAGATACCGGCAACAATTGAAAGACCAATACAGCTCCAGAACCACTTTTTATATGCGTTGTTTCGCAGGCGTTGTTGACGGGTGTTCTCTGAAACATCAAAGTTAAACCAACCATCAATTATGCAGTAAACAAAAGATACTCATCCTATGAAAGGCAAGTAAAAAACAAGAACTCTGTGTTCATGCAGTAGAAAACCGAAAAAAGTTGCTCACAAACACATTACACATTCCAGCTACTTCTGTAATTCTAGGAAAGTATATATAGATAACCCGACAAAAGAAGTAAGAAATTGAAGCATGTATTCTTGCAAACCATCGTGTAAACACATTCTTAAACAATGTAGGAAAACAATAAGAAATTCTGCTTATTGGGGGGCAGGGGTAAAAAAACACTAAAATTAATACGCCATTATACGACCCTCAATCATAAGATGTGAAAAATGATGTCCTGTCATTACATTGAATAAAGGCTTCATGAGACAAGGTAATTGTCCAGCAAACACGAATTTCTCATTCTCACCCATTGACACTCTTTGATTTCAGATAGTCACAGGACTTAAGAGCCTTTGCCAGATCAACTACTTATAATACTTCCCTCTTCAATGCATAGAACCTTAACCTAGATTATCATTTTTTTATTATTTGTTACTATTATCACAAGTGTTTCATATGGAGCATGATTCAATTATTCTTAAACACATTCACATACACAGCTTTAAAATCTATGGTACATCTAGAAAAAGAGACAACAACATAAGAAACTTTAAGAGGTTTCAAGATGTGCAGCTGAAAGTGAACTTTTAACAAGCAAAGATCCCTTCTTACCATGTATGCCTATAAACTTGCCTAACCCATCAACTTAGTAGTAATATCTTGCAGGTAATTTAGAAACCTAGGGCAGATGGGACGGGAAAAAGAAATAGCAACGGGAACATACCAACAATTTCCTGATTTCTTTGAGACATTTCGCGGTTGACAGCTTCATAGTAAAGCAGCTTGTCTCTCAGTCGAGATATTTCCCGATCTTTGGACTCCAAAATCGCTTCTGCCTCCAATTCAGCTTCAGCACGTGCCAAACCTTTTGCTATCTCCTCACCAACATATTTACAAACAATAACCTCTTGAGCAACCTCCTCCAATGATGCATCCTCACAATGCAAAACCTCTTTAGCACTTGAAGATGAAGCACTTGTTAATTTAGCTTCATGTAGTAGGTTGCCCATCTTCTGCCAACGCCTCTGCATTAAGTTGACAGTCTCCTCTGCATTCTTACGCCTATCCATCTCCTCAAAGAGACTGAGCCTTACCGCACATAATTCAGATTCAAGACTTTGGGTGTACAAACTCGTACTTCGGACAGAACCATCACTGGAAAAATCTGAGGAAAACAAGACAAAAATGTTGATTGTACTTATCATTTTAAGAAAAAGACACATTTTCCATTTGTGTCACTAGTCAGAATAAATTACTACAACCTACGGCACCAAACTTATAAGACATTCATAGCTATTTCCACTGATGTATATTAGCAAATTTTTTGCCTAAGATTACAAATGTGCAAAGCCATGTGCATACAAGAAACTTATGTGTTCTGAATTCCACCTAAAAAATACGAAAGAAAGCTGAAAACCACAAATTATCACTGTCACTGGAAAAATAAGAGGAAAACAAGACAAACAATTTAATAACAAGGCACATTCTCCATCTAGTCAGACTAACACACTTCATTCGTTTACAGGGGTTACACATTAGATACAGTTATTTCTAATCATAATCTCTCAAAAGCATACAACAATTTCAATAGACAGTGTTCAATTTCCATTACCTGTGAGCCTAAACAACTAAACTTAGAAATCAAAGCTACTTTACAAGAGGCATATGAGCAATGTTTGATTATAAATGTGCAAAAATACGAAAGAAAGGTGAAAACCACAACTTATCCAACTATTAAAGAAGTGGCTAAGCAAATAAAGTAGAAACATGGCCCTGAAAAAAAGCTGAACTTGAAATGAATTTCTACCTTCAATTGCATCAAAATATTCCCCTTGAGTAGACACAAAGCTCCGAGTATCAAAATGCCCAATGCTCCCGCTAGCACTTCCTACACTCATAGACTCACATCTAGAGTCCAGAAATGCATCCTCTTCCTCCTGGTTACCTCCATCCTCTCCCTCCACCACATTCTCCACCCCCTGTCCACGCATTCCATCACCCTCCAAATTACCAATCACCGTCTCACTAAAACCACTCTCCTCCGGGACAATCTCACCTCCATTATTCCTCCGATTCACAATCGCTCCTCCCCAGCCGCCGCGGCCCTTGTGATTAACCACATAAGGAGACCGAGTCGGCGAGCTCGGAGCCTCTAAAATCGGAGCTGGCTCCGGAGTCGTATACAAACCAGGAGATATGTACAAATGCTTTGTACTCACCGGACCACGATTCGCATCAGCATCCTCCTCAGCTTTGATTTCCTGCCCGGCCGGAGTGGTAGTACTAATCAGATCCGATTGAAGAATCCTTTTTGATGAAAGCCGTGCATCGATTAAGTTTTTTAGCTGTATCGTTGAAAAGGTCGGCATGATGATGAGACTCTCGCCTGCGCCGTCGCCGGCGAATATGGAGGTCTAGGGTTTGAAATCGGAGGGGGGAAAATGGGAACAAAAACGAAAAAGAAAAAGCGTGTTTGTTGCCGTTTTGGTCTTTGTGTGGAATCTTCTGTTTGGCGTTTCTAACGGAAAAACAGGTGGGGGTATTTATACTTGTTTGAGATGGAGCTGGGTTGGCTTGCACTTCAAGAAAATATTATCATTTTATCATTATATTGTCCGCCGGAGAGGAAACAATCTTCTTTAAAAAAAAATTAAAAAAAGTAACTTGTTCATAAAGAAATTATATTTTTAAAAAATCTGTTTAAAAAACAAAAAAAAACAATGACCACGTTTTCATATGCATAATTTTAAATTAACTTCAATGTGTTTTAAATTATCTTTAATTGTGAACAGAAAATTCATGATGTAATCCTTTTGAAAGAAGGAAAATTGGAAGTATAGATTCATAGGTCTTTATGTATATCAAACAATTATAGTACGGGTATAAGAAGATAAAATATATTTATATTTATCGTTTAATACATACTATTGACACCCATTTTTTATTATCTTTTCGGACGAAAAAAAACGTCGGTGACACCGGCGTTCCTTGTTGACACCAACGTCAGTGCCACTAACGTTGGTATTGAAGAATGAATGCCGCATGAAAATCGCGATAATTTGGCGTTTTTAAGTTTTTTTAACATTTTTACAAAGGAGCGTCGGTTCAGCTGGTGTTCGTTGTGGAGCACCAACGCCATCACATCGTCGCGTTGGTGCCCATGAGCGCAAGTGCCACCAACGCCCCTTTGTAAAAATCACCGAATCTTCAAGTAATTTTTGTCGTGTGCAGGGAGTAAATAGGGTGTCCGATAAACCCCGCCTACAATAAATGTGTGAATACCTTCCTCCCACGATATTACAACTCATAACTCACCATCCTCATGATGTCATACTATAAAAGGGAGTCTTCTCCTCTCGTACCGGGTAATGCATTTTTCATACTTAAAACTTCACTTAGCAGTCTACAAAAATTTCTATGTTCAAACACTGACTTGAGCGTCAGAGGGTTTTCCCAAACAAAAACCCTGGGACCCCTAACAACTTGTTGTTTTGCTGGTCTAGCAAGACGTCAACAGGAGGTTGAATTATTCGATTCTCAATCCGATTTACTCTTTGACGATATTTGGCATCGTCAATTGGTGCTAGAAGAAGGGTTTGGAACGCAATTTTCTTTTTAAAAAAAACGTGTTCAGCAGTTCACATGGCCCTTCTTAGAAATGAAATGTGGAGGAATTCAATCAATACCCTCGCGTGCAGGACACGGAAGTGATACGAATGCAAGCAAGAAGCATATCAATCGTGCATGACAAGATTAAGACAGATACATCCATTTCAGAAAACTATCAATCAAATATTGACCAGATAGCAAGTTCTATCTTCATGATAGCACACAGACGGGATCTGTTCAGTCCAAGGAACCATAAGGAATTTCATATGGCTCTCGCCGAATTGAGAGAAAAAAAATTGATAAGGGAAGTCACATATGGCCCCAATGACCTGCTCTCTCTCACAATCAGTATTGAAGGCTTTGTCATTGAAGTTGTGATACACATGCATATAGTTAAATGCGTTTGCGTAGATATTGAGAGTTCAGTCAATATACTCTACCATGATGTTTTTCAATCTCTGAAGCTTGCAAGTATTGGATCACACCTCGGTGTGAACACCTTTATTCGGGTTGCAGGACCACCAATATAGCCTTTGGGCACGGTCTGCCTCAACACGACCTTTGGAAATGGACCATGAAGAAGGACTCTGCCGGTTGATTACGTAGTAATCAAAGAATTATCGGCCTAAAGTGCAATCATGGGTAGGCCTACACCGATCATGCTGAGGGAATTTATATCTCTTGCTAACAACAACGTTAAGTTTCCCACCTTGGAAGGAAGCGTGGAAATAATAGGTGATATGTAAGCAACCAAGAGTTGTTGCGCAGCCTCCATCATACAAGATAATAAAAATGTTGGCTCAGCATGTACTGATGGAAGAGCTGGTCCATGAAACATAAGAAGCCTTGGAATGAGAAGATCCAACAGAGGGCGTAAGTTTATGGGTGGAAAATCCAGAGCAACTGATCCATGTCGGATCCTGGATACCTCAGGCTGAAAAACCCGAGTTGAGGAAATTACCACAAGAATGCAAGGAAATATTCGTATGGGTGGCTACAGATATGCTAGGAATCTCTACCATTGTGGTAGTTCATCGATTCAATGACAATCCTGAACGAAAAGTTGTTCGACAGAAAAAGCGTCACTTCGCTCCAGATAGGAACAAAGCAATTGAAAAAGAAGTTGACAAACTGCTTGAAGCCAAGATCATCAAAGAGGTGCATTACCCATCTTGGTTATCAAACCCAGTCAATCAGACGGAAACTGGAGGATGTGTATAGGTTTCACCGACCTCCACAAAGCCTACCCTAAGGACTATTATCCTTTGCCTAAGACAGGCCGGTGGACTTTTTGAGGTATTTCATTTCTTAGATGCCTACAAAGGCTACCATCAGATTATGATGGCTGAAGAAGATGCATACAAAAAGTCTTTCATCGCCGAATATAATCTTGATTTCACATTTCCTTATGGCACAACTGTTGGTTCCTCTGTTGGCGTCCCGGCCAATCCCAGCATGGTCATGTAAAACATCATCTTTTGTTGCCCCTTTTATAAGCTTAAACCGCCAAACTTCTCATATCTCTCCACATGCAATGGATGAGACAATCATTCAACGGTGCACAAATCTAGTGCCAAAGTAAGCACAATCACAGGTGTCCCAACATGCACCGTCGGAGTAACATTTGCACAATAAACACGACATTTGGATTCACCTGTGTGTTTCCTTTCTTTTCTATTCTATTCAAAGAAAAAAGATTGATTACTAAAGGGGTATTTATTTCGTAGGTTCTGGTTACTACATTGTTTTAGCCCAGTGAAATGAGTTCCTAAGTAGCTTCAGACCTTCAAACTTCTGATGGGGCGGATCGAATGTGGCGCTATTTATGGTCTTTATCTCTCATGCCTCGAGTTAAACATTTTTTATGGACAAAAGCGGAAATCTTGTCCTTCATCCAGCTTTGCCAGCTTTCTACAGGGAGCTTTGTTTCTGTTACAAAAATATAAAGACACAACCTTTATACCACAACCTCAAATCATAACCATTTTTATGAGTATTTCATTAGTACTAGTACATGCCCCACTTGTGAATTTCATTTATCGATCGATATATCAATCAACTGTTTCAGATGATGGTTGTAGCAGAAGGGTTGTGCCTACATCATATCCTCCTATGAGATCTAAGAGCCCAAAATAGCCACGAACTATTCACACTATCTAATGGTAAACTTGAAAGAAAAAAAAAAAAACATGCCTAAGAAGTTGGTAATCCGTCTTGAGCCTTTTATGGTGGAAGCTTCTCCAATTCTTGAATATCATCTCGGGACGAAACGCCGCCTTCAACCGCCTCTGCCCTTTTAAGTTCATTTAAGGTCCTCTTTGCATACACAGTGAAAACGACGACGATGATGACTGCTACCACAAAGGAAACTACATTGTAGATGATCTCCAATGGCGTTAGCTTAACGTGCCCGTATTGTACATCTGCAAATGTCCTTATAAGCCTCCCCCTGTCATATAATACCAAATAAAGAATTGCAGACTGTGCTGAAATGATACAACAGATCACGGGCATCCATGGAGAAAAGAGGCTATGTTGCATCAGACCGTCGGATGAGTGCCATTTGTACAAGAAGATTGTACAAATGGCACCCATGTGACCGTCTGATAAATAGAGACTACAGATCATGGCATCCATGGAGAGAAGACTATATAGGGAGGGAAGATGATAAGATTCTTAGGTGTAGCTTATGTTGCATCGGACCGTTGGATGAGTGTCATTTATATAAAAAGATTGTACAAATGGTGCCCATCCGACGGTCTATTGTATACACTTCATACAAGAATTTCTCGGGATGGTGGACTTACGTATAGATGTATAAGAAGGATTCAGGTATCATTCCTGCAACAGATCCACACAAATATGGCCAAAATCGCATGCTCGTGACAACTATTGCATAGTTAAAGATTGTATAGGGAAATGGTGAAACTCTGAACAATGCAACCACTTTAAATTGATGAACCCCACTTCCTTCTCCAGCTAATCTGATCATGGCAGCTTTTTCCGGCCATCTCTTTAACCATTGCTGCATAAAACAACCAACAACATTACATTATACAGAACATATATATATATATATATATATATATATATATATATATATATATACATACTATGAATGTTTTTAGTGGTGGCACCACACAAAATCTATTGTTGTGGCATCACAGTGACAGCCGAATCTAGAGATGAGATTCGACTTTCCGGCGGTCACCAGGTAAAAGTCGATTCTAAAGCTAAGAATAGACTTTCTGTCTTGTTTTCGATGTGATGCCACAGTAAAATCATGGTGGTGCCAGTAAAGTAAAGGCACCCAAGTACTAATCATAAGACCCGAAGCAGACGATAACAACTGCAGAAATGAGTGAACAAGACAGAAAAGGCTAAAATACATGAATTCTCTCGCGGAAGAGTAAGCCGATCAAGAAAGGTAGGGTCATCCCTATGGTTGTCCCAGCCAAAATGATTACAAATCCAAGACCATATCCGAAAATCATTCCAGCCAACCACATAGAAGGACCGGACGGTATTAAGACGACGGGAAACAAAGCCAATGAAGCCAAGAGGACAATAGCAAGTGCTGGACGACCAAATGCGGTTGATTCCCATTGGAGAATTGGAATTATGACCTGAAACACAACAATCAAATCGAAAAAGTTCAATCTTCTAGATTCTTAAATCAATAAATTAGACAATTGAATCGACATTCAAGTAAAGCAATCAACTTAATGTAAAAGTTGGCAACATTTAGCTTATTATGTTTAGCAATATGTGTATATATACTTGGCTGCGTAAGAGTTGCAATAGCTATTGTAAAACAATGTAAATCGGTAAAATACAAATCCAAAACATTCAGATCCATCAAAAACCATACGCATCATAATCTATACTCAGATATGTAAAATGTAGATTCTCATTTCAAATTATGCTTTGTAGAGATTTTAGTGCATTTCATCCTGAATGGTGTTCGAACCTGTAAAATAGAGAATCCGTTAAAGAAACTGATGCAAGTGCTTTGAAGGCTCTCCACACCCCTCCACCCTCACTTCCCCCCCACACCCACACACACACACCATGTTATGGGAGAAAAATTGATGTTGGGAAATGCTGAGGAAACTAAAGAATGGACTCATAACACAGTTCAAATGCAAAGACAACATGATTTAAACAAGGACAAGCGTACCTTCTCAAACAGAAAGGGAACCCCCCACTTCAAGGAAGCCAGAAGAATTCCTATTGCTATAAAACACCATAATGCACGCTTCATACACCAGTAAAACAATTCTTTTCTCGATGTTACAGGTTGAAAAACATCATCTTCAGCAGTCCTCCTTTCATCTGACACAACAAGCCTGACATACTCACTACTTTCCTTTACATTATTATCATTGTTTGCAATGGTTGCCACGGACTTCTGCATTGAATCTGGCATCTCAACTATGATACCAGAAATCTGACAGGAATAAGAAAAAGAATCAAGAATTAGACCAACTACAGTATCCTGCTGACCAGTAAGCTCCTAGTATTAAGTAGATGAATCTCAAAAAAGCGTAATGAACAACCAAATACCATTTGCTTCAACATTTAGTTGGAATATTCGAGAGAAACAGAAACACAACAAGAAACTGAATGAAAATACGATAAAATGATGATCATCTTGCATTTCCCGGCTTTAAGCTAATGTAGAACAAGTTGAAACACAATGGCATGATAGCAAAGGGTCCGTTTAGATATGACATATCAAATATTTCGACTTGCTATGTACTCATGGAATAAAGTTTAGATGAAATGTTGTTTTGTTTTCATCAGATTTCGTGTCAAATATAGTGAATGTGATGTATTGAGGACAAATGTAAAAGAGAGAGGAAAAAAATCATGATAAATAAAATTGCTTTATTTGATTCATGTTGAACCAGGGAATGTCCAAACAGTATTGAGATTTCACATTATCACAAAAAAATGTGCTTATTTAGTCAAACATATCTAAATAAACTTCTGTTCATCTTTATATCTCACTAACTGCCTTTAAAAAAAAAACTATAAATTTCCCTAGCAAACATAAAGCATGAGACTATCATTTCTATGTCCAGAATTAGCAAAAGATAAACAATGCAAGCCCTATATATTGTTTTAGTCAAAGACTCCTCTAAATTGAGTTATACCGCACTAGTGAATCAAATCTCTTGTAACGTAGAAACGAATCCGCCCACGGACCGACCATGTGGATTTCCATATAGGACTATTCATTCCTACCGGCTGCAGAGAACATCTGCAACCAATGTATTATAGGTTTTGACTGTGATCGAGGGTTGAATACGAAACAAACTTTGCTCAGTTGGTCTACTACTAAACAAGAACAAAAGATGCATTAGTGCCTGCACTTACATCATGTTATATCTCCTGAAGTCTCAAGAAGGAAACAAAATAACAGCAGAATCTGCATGCATCAGCTGTATCTATATTATCCTTAAATTTTAAATACTTAATATATGTCCAAGAAAAACATGCACCTAATGATCTATGAGCTCGAAATAATTACTTCCCACAAACAAACAAAAAAAACAATAAAGAACACCTTGCCCTTTTTTAGGTGTCTTTCTGGGACACCACAGTGAAGCTCGACCTCATTAAAGTCAAACGTCACACCCCCGGAATGGTTCCACATAGGATATTGTGTGGTGCCACACTAAAGACCACCTTGCTATTATGACTTCAAAATTCACATATTAGATATTCATTTTCCCGTTTTCTTTCAACCTAAATAATCTGCCAAATGCCAATACACAAGAGGACAACAAATGTAATTGTAATTTAGCATCAACTTGATTAAATTATACTTTAAATGTAAAAAGCATATGTGGTCAATTCCACTTCTGACCCACTTTGGAACTATCTAGGTTGCAAATAACAGATTATTCCATCCAAATTGATGTTCAACCCAACCATTTCACCAAAAACTCACAAACAAATCGACCACTGTTCTTCTACTCTTTTGATAACGAAAATTAATTATCCACATCAAAACTCAATGATACACCACCAGTATCCACAGTTTAAAATTAAGCACAAACTTCAGCAGCAATAAACTAGTAAAAATAAAAATAAACACAAACCAGAAACACAGAGAAACGAAGCGTCGGAAGATCAAGGGATTAGAAAAAGAAAAACTCGCCGGAATGAGGAGGAGACGAACGGATGCTAACCGGCGCGGTGACTATCGAATTGCTTTAAGTTGTGTGAGAATCGTTAACTGGTGACGGTGAAATGTGAGACAAAAGATAGGGGGAATGGAAAATGAAAAATATCTAAAATGTAAATTTGTTTAACAAGCAAAATAAAAAATGTTTGCTTGCAAAGAAGCATCTTTGTGTACACTGCGACACCTGGAAAAAGGGCCGAGTATATACAATGACTGTATGTATACAAACTACCTGCAAGTCCAACAAGGTTTTTTTTTTTTTTTTCTTTTTGGAAGGTATCCAACAAGGTATTTGACGTATAGGTGATGTATAAAAATAATAAAAAGTCTATGTATATTTTGGGATGGAGAGAGATTATTTTTTTCATCGGCACCAAATAAATGTAGTATCGACACTGTTTAATGATGTTGGTATGAACGTCGCTGACACATATGTTTTTAAATGTAAAAGAAACGTCAGTACATGTGACACTACTCACACTTATCATTTTTCTGTTAAGAAAAACGTTCCGAAGAAAAAGTAACGTCCGTTTGTTTTCACGAAAAATAATCGTAGTGCTAAGTCTAAATGATTTGATTTGTATTAAACTCTTTGGATTGCAGAGATTCTGGTCAGTTTTACGAGTGGTCTCATTACCCATTTCCCACACAAAATATTAGTGTTCACTAGTTAAAAATGGAAAAATAATATATCTATCACTACACATGATCTCGTCATTTATTAAAGTGTGGGCACTTGAATTGATTTAGATTCCACCATAATCAATGATGAGATCGTATGCGAGCAGCATACATCTTGAATCGTTGTGCATTTATCACTACCATTAAAAATGTGTGTTTAATCATGTATTGTAGTTAAGTCAACACAAGTATTGATGTCAATTAATAGGAGATAATATCACAAGTGATTAAATTCTGAACTACTCATTTTCATAAATAATAGGATAGGATAACAATAAATATATGTGATCGTGAGTAGTGGTGCAAGACGCGTGTTTCCAACATGAAATAAATCGCGTAAACTTAACCTCGCCACGTGTTTCACTCATTTTCTATACAGCATTTCTATTTCTTATCAGTAATGAATACTTCATTGATCTTGTGTTCATTCATTTGGTGGAAAAAGAAAATAAAAAAAAACCACGTGTCAAACGGTATGAACAATGTAAAAAGTGATTTGTTATTCCAACGTCAATTTTTGTCATGCTCGTACTGCAAACGGCCGTCGGTTCAACCTACGTTATGTTGTTCAAAATAATAAAAACATTTAATGTGGTGTCAAGAGTGATTTATAATCCGTCGGTCTTGCCTTTTTTTTTCCCTTTTCTGCACAAACTACTAACAGTACACGTTTGATTTAGCACTACCTTTCGGACATGTGATGGCATGCTATCATACACCAATATTTGTCCTTTTTCCAAATCAATTCGCAACAAAAAGAAATGATCACTCTCAAATGCAGGCACATATAAAGTTTTAAGCACAGACCACGGTTTCCCATAACTAGGATTATCACCATTCAAATACTTCATCAACGCTTTTGAAAACTTATGATCCTTCAACTTCTTTGAGATTCCATTTTCGTACTCAGCATGTATAAACTTTGTGAAATACGTGTCAAATACACCAGCACCTTCCTCAAATAAATGCGGATACACTATCATACGGTGCCGGATTTGACACAATGCCGTATTCATTACCTGTATTAAAATGCAAACAAATTGTTTGAAGCATTGAATAACTACACATTCATAAACCACGTAAGTGATATCAAAGTGGACTTACACTTGATTGCAACCATCCACCTTCAACAACTTTTTTCAGTTCAAAAGCTTTTACTTCTTCATCAAGAAGCCTCACAGAAAACACTAAATCCAAAATGACATTGTAAAAACTTATAGTTATTACGCAAAAATAAAATATATACAAACATACTAGAAGCATACGAATTTAATACCTGTCATCAACCGATTTTAGAACATTTTCCACGTAATCCATCACAACGGGATCTACTTCTCGGTAAGGATCAAAACATTCCACATTTTCTAATTTTCTGCCTTTCAAAAGCAGATGGCTTCCTCTCACGACTTCTCTCTTACGGTGAATTCTTTTTTCACCCTCCGAATTTTAAGAGGTAACGATCATGGGAATGTAAACAACTTCTTCCTGTTCACTTTTGATTTTCACCGTCACCGATTTTTCATCTCCATCCATGATCACATCTTTCCTTTATCCTTCATCGGCCTCCCTACACAACAAATTGAGAACGTATATAATTAATAATAATTAACTTTAAAGTAAAAGCGAAAATATTGAATTTTTAAACAATATTCATACCCACACTCGGTTCTTCTTTCTTGCCATCCACCTCATCTAATTTTCTTTTTTGAAACAATTGTCTCTTCATCACACTCTTCCATCGTCACATCATCGCCTCCATCTGATTCTACAATCTCTTCATTTTCATCATTTCTTGGATTACTAGATTGAGCCACCAAGAAATCCAATTTACTATGAAGTTTTTCAATAGCAGCGTAAATTTCTCGGTTCTCTTCTTTCACCACAACTCTTATCATTTCTTTCATCTTTTCATAATCAATTCCAACTTGGTCGGAGTTGTGTGGCTCCTCAAACTCCGAGTCATCATCCACAATGAAATCGGGTGAATCGTCTCTCTTCACTTGAAATTGAGCACGATAATCGTTGTCTTTCAAGTTCAGTGGGACGCAGCTTCGGATGTATCTCCAACTGCATTGACATCAGCTTAATTAATTTTAAAACGTCAACCTACAATTTCAAAAAAAATATAATAAAATAAATAAAATAAAAAACCACTAAACCTTTCTTCCTTGCAATGTAAATTCCAAGTTGGACGATGAAAGACTCTTTTCAATTCCCATTTTTGCATACGAGGATAGCTTTTTGTTTATTAACTTACAAAGCTTGCCCACGCATGGAATGGCTTCAAAAGCCCATACCTAAAGCAAATAAAACATAGTTTTTATATATATATTTCACATAAACTATAAACATCTAAGGACAAATACAAGTATCTCAAACACAAATTAGAACAAACGAATGCATACCATTATAGCCAAGGAAACCCATACAATGAATATTGTATTTTCTCCACGTCCTCATTTAAACCATCTTTGACATGTCCCGTTTGAAAATTAAATGCTTGTCTTTGTGATAAGCCAAACTCCCCAAGGATATCGGTTGAATGATTTCAAATCATCCACCAACTCGAACCACCACCATTCCATTGTTCTGCACTCCTCCGCCCCCAACAAAACATATGCTAAAATAACTATCAAACCTAACTTATAACGATCCGTTTCGTTGTCTACTCTACCAACAAATACATTCATCAACTCCTTCCTATTTATCGTCTTCATATTTGCAAAATATCGAGTCAAGCGACGACTCTCTTTACCTTTCGTCTTGTCATAATGACTATCACTACCGATCATAAATCCGGTAACTAGAGCAAATTCTTCGATCCCAAATCTCAACGCCTTACCACCGACCTTAAACCAAACATCATCATCAGTTAATTCATCATTTTCCGTTTCAATTACCTTTCCTTTTCTCCTTCCCTTTTTCTTTTCCTTTTCCCTCTCCATTTCATTATCTTTGTAAATCAACACTCTCATCAACAAATGAAAAACTAATTGCTTTGCTTGAATCTCTCTCACATCTAATAAGCTACCAAAAGCACTCTGTTCAAATAAATCTTTATGAATGTCATCTAATTTTTTGTAGACCGTTGAAACAATTTTCATGAGACTGCGGTTGCCAATATCACATTTTCTTGTACGGGCTTTTGGGGTGAGTTTATAAGCAAGCTCCATTATATATATTATTCAACCGATAAACTACAACAACCAAAATGGTGAAACTCATCAATTGCAATAACAATAAACACACATTTAACAATAAAAATTCAAAATGCATCTACAATCCAACAAACAATCTACAACTAATTGAATACCCACAACCTCATCGTCCTTCAACTAATTGAATACCCACAACCTCATAAAACGAAAATGCTTATCTAAACAAGACGCAAAAGAGGTGATCTTAACGAAATACAAAGAAGAATCACAACCAAACACAAAGCGATGATAAATGAAAATCATGAACAAAGCAAAAAACCATCAAACAAAATCACAAGCATGAATGCCAATGAAAATGATAATTATGCTGGGAAATGCAAAAGATGAGAGAGTGATCAATCATATTTGGTGAATGTACCTTGTCGAGTAAATTCAGTTTGAAATTTAATTCAAATTGGGCACAAAATTTTCGATTTCAAATTAATGCGAACTTGTCTTCCTTCTTCTTTCTTCTTTCAGTTTTCTTTCTTCTTCCCTTACCAATTTCCGGCAAGATAAGCTATCACCTCTCGATTGGGATTGGAAAGGGTTGATTCTTGTGAAATGGGTTGATAAAATTGATAAAGAAAGGGAAATCGGTTTTTGTATGACTTCTTTCGGGTTTGGTAATCATGGTCGTGTGAATGACAAATGAAAGGAGAAAGGGCTTGACGGGTATGAAGAAGAAGCGATTAAGGGGCTTGAGCAGGAAGAGGAAGAAGCGATTTTATGGAGAAGGTATGAGAGAAGGAAATCGGTTTATGAAGTCGAGGAAGGGAAAGGGAAAGGGAAAGGGAAATCACTTGTCGAAGAAAGAAGTTAAGTTAAGGGAAATCAACCACAAATGAAGGGAATTAGGGAAAAGTTTGATTTAGGATTTCTTAAACAATTTTATTTTTTTTTAAATACAAAAATGTGGGAAATTGTAGTCAACCCTTTTTCAAAACTCCATTTCCAAAACAAACCGTAATAAGCCGATTCCCTTTCCCTTTCTTCCTCGACTTTATAAAGCGATTTCCCTTCTCCATACCTTCTCCATAAAATCGCTTCTTCCTTTTCCTGTTGAAGCCCCTTAATCGCTTCTTCTTCATACCCGTTCAAGCCCCTTCTCCCTTCATTTGTCATTCACACGACCATGATTACCAAACCCGAAAGAAGTCATACAAACTGATTTCCCCTTTATTTATCAATTTTATCAACCCATTTCACAATAATCAACCCCTTTCCAATCCCAATCGAGGTGATAGCTTATCTTGCCGGAAATTGGGTAAGGAAGAAGAAAGAAAAGCGAAGAAGAAGAAAGAAGAAGGAAGACAAGTTCGCATTAATTAAAGCGAAAATTTTGTGCCCAATTTGACCAAATTTCAAACTCGAATTCTACTCGACAAGGTACATTCACCAAATATGATTGATCACTCTCTCATCTTTTGCATTTCCCGCATAATTATCATTTTCATTGGCATTCATGCTTGTGATTTTGTTTGATTTTTTGCTTTGTTCATGATTTTCATTTATCATCGCTTCGTGTTTGGTGTGATTCTTCTTTGTTGTATTCGTTAAGATCACCTCTTTTTGCGTCTTGTTTAGATAAGCATTTTCGTTTTATGAGGTTGTGGGTATTCAATTAGTTGAAGGGCGATGAGGTTGTGGGTATTCAATTAGTTGTAGATTGTTTGTTGGATTGTAGATGCATTTTGAATTTTTATTGTTAAATGTGTGTTTATTGTTATTGCAATTGATGAGTTTCACCATTTTGGTTGTTGTAGTTTATCGGTTGAATAATATATATAATGGAGCTTGCTTATAAACTCACCCCAAAAGCCCGCATAAGAAAATGTGATATTGGCAAATCATGATCTCATGAAAATTGTTTCAACGGTCTACAAAAATTAGATGACATTCATAAAGATTTATTTGAACAGAGTGCTTTTGGTAGCTTATTAGATGAGAGAGATTCAAGCAAAGCAATTAGTTCATCATTTGTTGATGAGAGTGTTGATTTACAAAGATAATGAAATGGAGAGGAAAAGGAAAAGAAAAAGGAAGGAGAAAAGGAAAGGTAATTGAAACGGAAAATGATGAATTAAGCGATGATCTTTGTTTGGTTTAAGGTCGGTGGTAAGGCGTTGAGATTTGGGATCGAAGAATTTGCTCTAGTTACGGATTTATGATCGGTAGTGATAGTCATTATGACAAGGCGAAAGGTAAAGAGAGTCGTCTTGTGACTCGATATTTTACAAATATGAAGGCGATAAATAGGAAGGAGTTGATGAATGTATTTGTTGGTAGAGTAGACAACGAAACGGATCGTTATAAGTTAGGTTTGATAGTTATTTTAGCATATGTTTTGTTGGGGCGGAGGAGTGCGAGAACAATGGAATGGTGGTGGTTCGAGTTGGTGGATGATTTGAAATCATTCAACCGATATCCTTGGGGAGTTTGGCTTATCAAAGACAAGATTTAATTTTCAAACGGGACATGTCGGCATGGTTTAGTGAGGGCGTGGAGAAAATACAATATTCATTGTATGGGTTTCTTGGCTATAATGGTATGCATTCGTTTGTTCTAATTTGTGTTTGAGATACTTGTATTTGTCCTTAGATGTTTATAGTTTATGTGAAATATATATATATAAAACTATGTTTTATTTGCTTTAGGTATGGGCTTTTGAAGCCATTCCATGCGTGGGCAAGCTTTGTAAGTTAATAAACAAAAAAGCTATCCCTTGTATGCAAAAATGGGAATTGAAAAAGAGTCTTTCATCGTCCAACTTGGAATTTACATTGCAAGGAAGAAAGGTTTAGTGGTTTTTTATTTTATTTATTTCATTATATTTTTTTTGAAATTGTAGGTTGACGTTTTAAAATTAATTAAGTCGATGTCAATGCAGTTGGAGATACATCCGAAGTCTGCGTCCCCATCGAACTTGAAAGACAACGATTATCGTGCGAATTTCGATGAAGAAGAGGACGATTCACCGATTTCATTGTGGATGATGACTCGGAGTTTGAGGAGCCACACAACTCCGACCAAGTTGGAATTGATTATGAAAAGATGAAAGAAATGATAAGAGTTGTGGTGAAAGAAGAGAACCGAGAAATTTACGCTGCTATTGAAAAACTTCATAGTAAATTGGATTTCTTGGTGGCTCAATCTAGTAATCCAAGAAATGATGAAAATGAAGAGATTGTAGTTTCTGATGGAGGCGATGATGTGACGATGGAAGAGTGTGATGAAGAGACAATTGTTTCGAAAACAAGAAAATTAGATGAGGTGGATGGCAAGAAAGAAGAACCGAGTGTGGGTATGAATATTGTTTAAAAAATTCAATATTTTCAGTTTTTACTTTAAAGTTAATTATTATTAATTATATACATTCTCAATTTGTTGTGTAGGGAGGCCGATGAAGGTTAAAGGGAAAGATGTGATCATGGATGGAGATGAAAAATCGGCTGACGGTGAAAATCTGAAAAGTGAACAGGAAGAAGTTGTTTACATTCCTGATGTGTTACCTCTTAAAATTCGGAGGGGTGAAAAAGAATTCACCAGAAGAGGAAGCTGTGAGAGGAAGCCATCTGTTTTGAAAGGCAGAAAATTAGAAAATGTGGAATGTTTTGATCCTTACCGAGAAGTAGATCCCGTTGTGATGGATTACGTGGAAAATGTTCTAAAATCGGTTGATGACAGGTATTAAATTCGTATGCTTCTAGTATGTTTGTATATATTTTATTTTTGCGTAATAACTATAAGTTTTTACAATGTCATTTTGGATTTAGTGTTTTCTGTGAGGCTTCTTGATGAAGAAGTAAAAGTTTTGAAGCGAAAAAGTTGTTGAAGGTGGATGGTTGCAATCAAGTGTAAGTCCACTTTGATATCACTTACGTGGTTTATGAATGTGTAGTTATTCAATGCTTCAAACAATTTGTTTGCATGTTATACAGGTAATGAATACGGCATTGTGTCAAATCCGCACCGTATGATAGTGTATCCGCATTTATTTGAGGAAGGTCTTTGGTGTACTTGACACGTATTTCACAAAGTTTATACATCTTGAGTACGAAAATGGAATCTCAAAAAGTTGAAGGATCATAAGTTTTCAAAAGCGTTGATGAAGTATTTGAATGGTGATAATCCTAGTTATGGGAAACCGTGAGTGCGTGCTTAAAACTTTATATGTGCTGCATTTGAGAGTGATCATTTCTTTTTGTTGCGAATTGATTTGGAAAAAGGACAAATATTGGTGTATGATAGCATGCCATCACATGTCCGAAAGGTAGTGCTAAATAAGTTCTTGACACCGTTTCAAGTTGTTATTCGAGGATGTTAAAGAGATTAGTAGTAGATGCGAGAACTACAGTTTAAACAAGCTTATTGTTGAGAAGGTGGAAGGTTTGCCTATTCAAGACAACGGGTATGTTGTTACCAAATACTAAGCATCTGTTATTATTATGTTTGAGTATTTTGTTAAATTGTTTGATATATTTACTAACTCTGTTTTTGATACTTTTGGTAGGAATGATTGTGGAATGTTTGTCCTAAAATACGTGGAGTTCTTGACGGGCAAATTGGATGCACGTTCCATGCAAGTTAACAAGATGAAATATTGGAGAAAGAAGTTGGTCGGTGAACTCCTTGCTTGGGATTTCGATCCATGATCATTTTTAAACTTGAATTTATTGTATTTAAATTTGATGGGTGTTAAACTTGAATTTGATGGGTGTTAAACTTGAATTTGATTCTAATTGAATGTGATGGGTGTTAAACTTGAATTTGATTCTACTTGAATGTGATGGGTGTTAAACTTGAATTTGATGGGTGTTAAACTTGAATTTGATTCTACTTGAATGTGATGGGCGTTAAACTTGAATTTAAATGAAGTTAAAGCTAATTTTCCCTTAACATGGTACCATACATATCAACAGAATGTTACAATTCTACAAATTGATTGTTTGTTGCCTATAAAACAAGTAGTAGTGTGTTTTAGGTGTCAAGCGAACTTCAACTTGTTTTTATTCTGAAAGCTAAATTTGAGGTAGATTAGCTTAAAAAACAAAAAGTAACCATATCGAAGGTTTACGTACATACACAAACAAATCAACCATTACAAGTTTGCAACAAACCCATGGATAATATGTTTACGGAATATGGACCATAACTCAAATTCATGTCTATATTACACATTACACATTACACATTTACACAAATTAAGATGTTAAACAACAAAATTACATTTATGTTTACATTACACATTTTTGTTAGCAAATGATTACACCGTCGGAGTCCGAAGAGTCGACTTCATTTCCACATGAATCATAGTAATACCAATATTGTCCGGGCCTTTGCCTGTCATCTTCTTCTTCCTCTTCCATTTCAATGGCGATTTTTCTCATCAGTTCCTCAAAATTCTCCATTTCCTTAATCCTCTTTTCATATTCTTTACGTTGAATATCTTCAAGTTCCTTAATGTCGTTCATCATCTCTTCATATTCCTGGCGTTGAAGATCTTCAATCTCCTCAACACTCAATACACGATTCTCATCATTCTTAGCCATCAATCCTTCATTCAAACCAATTATACTATTACTATAATTATTTAAAAATAAAAAAATAAAAAAATATGACACATTACCGTTCATGGTTCTAGTAGAATGGATTAGGAGATGAAGCTTGAAAATTGGATCAAGCGAGTATCTTTTGCAAAGAAAAGTCAATATCATAATAAGCGGGAGGTAATTGTTTGAATAGATAATATAATTGTTTCATTAGAGGATAGATAATATAAGCTGTTAGAGGATAAGTTCAAAATATGTATTTTAAGCAAATACAGGTACATTAATCATTTTGTGGAGTTCTTCATAGATTTCTCAAGATTTGGAGGATCTATACATGAAAGTGGAAACAAGGAACAATACAATGCCGGTAGCATATAAATATGCACAAAATCGGGGGTTTTAAATATGCACAAAATCAGTGGTTTTAAAATGCATAAAGGATATAATGATGAAATCATATATATTCCTATTTGATTCTAATCGATCAAGTATCTTTGTCGATTTCCCTTCTTTATATACACAAACTAAAAAAAAGTTAGCCTTTAATTTTCTGTGAATCATTTGTCCAAAATGATGTATACATACACACATAATAATGAACATATGCACCTTTATTTACTTACAATTCGACATAAAAAAAAAAGCGCTAATGTAACCAAGCGAGTTGTAGAGCAGTCAATAACACACATTTTATAGAGTTGTTTCGAGAATGTGGGCCTAAAGCTTACAAAAATTGCATCTGTCTCAAGCACTTGTTGCAGGTAACGGGACATCAACAACAAAAGCATATAAGGCCAAGCCATTGAAGCGAGACAAAAGCATATAAGGCCAAGCCATCAAAAAAAAAGCATATAACATGAGAAAAATCGCACCCGAAAGAGAACAAAACACTCGGACATACCCGAATCGCACGGACATACCCGAATCGCTTTCCAGACAAACACCTAGACAAACGACCGGACATACTCGAATCGCACCAGAAAGAGAACAAAATCACCGTTAAAAACGCATTAATTTCGAGACATACCGTTAAGAGCTGCAGAGAATCACTTAGGCGCTGGTGTTGGAGGGAGGAGAGGCCGATTATTTGGTTTGGGAGGGCAGGAGAGGCTGATTTTGCGTGAAGGAGAACGGAAAATTAGGGTTTTGGATTTTGGGGTTGGGTGTGTGATGATGCTTTATATAGGGTGCCAAGAACGAGCTCAATTATCAGACGAATCGAGTTCAGTCTTGTCGTAACGTCTCGAAATGAATGTAATCATATCACGTTCGATCGACTCGGATTACCGTGATCGCCTTAATCGAGCACCGATTTAACGTGGGAGATGAAGTGTAATTGCCTTAATCAATCAAGATCACAATAATATCCTCGATCGAACCTCGATTTATCGTCTAATTAAGTGTGATCAATAAGGATCATAATAATTGGCTGATTAGCCTTGATTGAACCTCGTTCTATCATCTTATTATGATTGATCAACTCGGATCACAATAATCGCCTCGAACGAACCTCGATCTATCGTCTTATTATGTGTGATCAACTCATATCACAGTAATCGCCTTGGGTGAACCTTGATCTAACGTCCTATTATGATTGATAAATCAGGATCACATTACACATAATAAGATGTTAGATCGAGGTCTGATCAAGGTGATTCGCGTGATCGAGGTTGATTACACGTAATAAGATGTTAGATCGAGAGTCCGATCAAGCGTTCATCGTGATCGGGGTTGATAGCACGTAATAAGATGTTAGATCGAGGTCCGATCAAGGTGATTCTTGTGATCGGGGTTGATTACACGTAATAAGATGTTAGATCGAGTCCGATCAAAGCGATTCTTGTAGGGTTGATTACACGTAATAAGATGTTAGATCGAGGTCCGATCAAAGCGATTCTTGTGATCGGGGTTGATTACACGTAATAAGATGTTAGATCGAGGTCCGATCTGGCGATTCTTGTGATCGGGGTTGATAGCACGTAATAAGATGTTAGATCGAGGTCCGATCAAGGCGATTACTGTGATCAGGGTTGATAGCACGTAATAAGATGTTAGATCGAGGTCCGATCAAGGCGATTACTGTGATCAGGGTTGATTACACGTAATAAGATGTTAGATCGAGGTCCGATCAAGGCGATTACTGTGATCAGGGTTGATTACATGTAATAAGATGTTAGATCGAGGTCCGATCTAGGCGATTACTGTGATCAGGGTTGATAGCACGTAATAAGATGTTAGATCGAGGCCCGATCAAGGCGATTACTGTGATCAGGGTTGATAGTACGTAATAAGATGTTAGATCGAGGTCCGATCAAGGCGATTCTTGTGATCGGGGTTGATTACACGTAATAAGATGTTAGATCGAGGTCCGATCAAAGCGATTCTTGTGATCGGGGTTGATAGCACGTAATAAGATGTTAGATCGAGGTCCGATCAAGGCGATTACTGTGATCAGGGTTGATAGAGGCGATTACTGTGATCAGGGTTGATAGCACGTAATAAGATGTTAGATCGAGGTTCCGATCAAGGCGATTACTGTGATCAGGGTTGATTACACGTAATAAGATGTTAGATCGAGGTTCCGATCAAGGCGATTACTGTGATCAGGGTTGATTACACGTAATAAGATGTTAGATCGAGGTCCGATCAAGGCGATTACTCTGATCAGGGTTGATTACACGTAATAAGATGTTAGATCGAGGTCCGATCAAGGCGATTACTGGATCGGGGTTGATTACACGTAATAAGATGTTAGATCGAGGTCCGATCAAGGCGATTACTGTGATCAGGGTTGATTACACGTAATAAGATGTTAGATCGAGGTCCGATCAAGGCGATTACTATGATCAGGGTTGATTACACGTAATAAGATGTTAGATCGAGGTCCGATCAAGGCGATTACTGTGATCAGGGTTGATAGCACGTAATAAGATGTTAGATCGAGGTTCGACAGCCGTAAAGTCATAATAAATACACAAAAGTCATAATTTTAATGCTTAACCAAAAGCCATGTACATCAATACACATTAACAACACATCATCTTCCATTTTGAAGCAAAACAATCATAATTCTTTGCTACATCCTTCATAATCAACGCAACATCACGCATAACCATTACAAAGATGCAACAACAATAAGTTCGAGATTAAGAAACAGCTTCTAAGTATCTTTATACGAAAGAAAGGAAAGAAAGAAATACATTTACCTAAGGGAATCACGTCAAAATAGGAGTAGCATCTTTTTTCTTGCGTTTTGTTGGTTTCACCGTCTTTGGCGCATCTCCGGCAGATAGGATTCTCTTATTAGATTTAGGACGCCCGCTTTGTCGCTTCTCCAACAACGGTGGCAACACCTTCATGGCAAGCACATCATCAGGAAATTCACAATCCGCTACATTTGGCAAGGGTAACACACTTTTGGAATAAGCTTGCCTCTCAACATTCGGTGCCAAAATACCAAGCCGCAATCTTGGTATGCGTGCCTACTCTTGTTCTTAGTCACAGCTATTGCATGGTCACATGGAATCCGATCTAAATCAAATTTCTTACATGTACATGCCCGTTTGTCTAAATCCACAATGTAATTCATCATCGCATCCAAGTCAAGTACATCATATTTTCTTGGACAATTAGACTCTGATAAACTTGAAACAAACTTGTATTTATTACGCACTAATGCTTGAATTTTTGGAGTGAGAGGAGTTGAACACATCGCGACTTACGAACTTCTTTTAGCAAACCATATTTGCAATACATCCCGAATAATATATTTAAGCAACCCAACTATAGATAACTCACGTGCACGCCTTTAGCTTCTTGTTCGTTGACTCGGCATTGTTCGTTGTCATTATATTATAACGTTCTCCCGGAAAATGAGCTACAGACCATAAAGGAGCGATGCTTCATCCAAATACACAAAGAATATCCTTAGTCGGATCGGGATTCTCGGACTTCTCAAAGCATCCCTACATTTCTTACATAACGCTTGAACTTCAATTTAAATGATCGTTCGGTATATGCATGTCTTGACTTTAATAAAAGACCCGTTAAACCGCGTCTTGGATAATGAGTCCTCAAGTTTTTTTGCATGTGATAGATACAGTGTCCATGATGCGCTTGCTTGTACACTTCTTTAAATCCATGCGTAATACTTTCAGCCCGATCAGAAAGTATCACTAAATCCTTGGTGTCACCTGTAATGGGTTTTAATCTTTGAAAGAACCATGTCCAAGATAAATTGTTTTCGGAATCAACAATAGCCCATGCAAGCGGAAATATTTGATAATTACCATCTTGACATGTTGCAATAAGTAAAGTCCCTTTGTAAATAGATTTTAAATGCGTACCGTCCACAGAAATTACTGGCCGCATTGATGATTGAAAACCATGTATACTTGCACCAAGTGCCATAAAACAATACTTGAATCTATGGTCCCCAACGGTGTGAATGTCTGTCACTGTGTCGGGGTTTGTCTTCTTCAATCTATGAAAAAACTTTGGCAACTTACCGAAACTTTTGTGTGGATGCTTGATTAATCCAATTGCATAATTTCTATTGAGATAGCCTTGGGATAAGATATCTCGCATTTAAACTCTCGATTAAAATTTGCGATGATATCATTTGCGGTGAAAACACATTCGGCACGTACATAGTTCGGAGAATAATACCTTCCAATTAGCTTGTATGAAGCATGTCTATGATCCTTTCGATGGGCAATAGGTAAGCAAGTATGCTTACTCGGATACCTTCGCACTTCAAAGCATTTAGATGTATCGACCTAGTTGCCCTCAAAGCGCCAATTACATTCTTTCGAGGCACACACCACTACATAAAGGTTGGTATTGGTAGATCGAACATCAAACTCAAAATGGAACTTCACGGCCAACATCTCAACTTTATATTTCAACAAACCTTTTTTGGCAAAACGGTCATTCACATGAATGTCTTCATTATCAGGAATGCTCACTATGGTTTCTTCATCAAGACCAATATCATGTTGGATTACATTACGGTTACAATCAACTCCGATAAATGTATCCATGTTTGGGGATTCTCGATCATCACCCGTAAAAGTATCATCGACCGACAAACCTTCATCCTTCTCATTTAAATTACCATCATCAACATTCAATGTACATGGCGGGGCCGTTTCTACAAAACAATCATCACCCAAGATGTCCAACAGAGGATCTTGCAAAAAATTGTTCAAACATGTCTCTTCAATGGGTACACTTGAAAGTACACTTTGACTAACAATATTATCATCGAATGTGCATTCACTTACTGTTTTTAAATGCGTCTCTTCAAGATATGGTTCTTTTAAATGCATCTCTTCAAGATATGGTTCTTCAATGGGTACACTTGTTAGGACACTTTGACTAACATTATTATCCTCCCATGTATCTTGACTTACTATGTTCAAAGGTGGCTCTTCAACATATTCTTTTTCATTCACAATAACATCATCACGGTTTCTTGCTTCAATTTCAATATACATGTCGGCTTCTTTTCTTTTCAAAGATACTAATAACGCATCTTTCCTTGGTTCATAAACCAACAAGAAATGTCTCAACTGCTTATCACAAGAAATTACCATCGGCAAAGCTTTACCTATGGGGGCCATCCATTTCATCTCAAAATCATAAATACTTGTGACAATTCCCAATTCAACTCTCAATTTTTCACACAACTCACCATATGAAATATTTTTTTTCACAAATACGGTCGTCGACAATTTTTCTACTTCATGATTCACGAATGACCAAGACCAAACACCATCCATATTCTCCTCAAACCCAACCGGATAACACACAATAAACCAAGCTTCATCTTCATCAACCATGGCACATCTATAATTCAAATTAGTAGTCATCAGTATTCATCATTAACATTAAATTTGTCATATCCAAGAGCGTCTAAAACCATCATAAAGAGATGCAACAATAAGTTCGAATTTAAGAAACAGGTTCTAAGTATCTTTATACTACAAAACAAGTTTATGTCTTTCAAAAAAAAAAAAACCAACAAAAAACAAGTTGTGCAGTGTTTATGATCAAACCAAACAAAAAGTTCTACTCTTCCTAATCACAACTTGTCAACCCGGTGAATCATAATCGCAAATCAAAGATGCAACATTAAGAGCTTGATTAAGAAACAAGTTCTATACATCTTTATATCACAAATAACTTCAATGTATTTTGTTTATTTTTGTGTATGATCATAAACCCAAAATGAGCCAAAATATTTTGTTTATGATCATAAACCCAAAATTGAGCAAAAATAAAAGTTCTTCATCTAATCTTAAACCTTTATGAACCAGAATTTGCTTTCAAACACAATTTATTCAAGCATATCAAACAACTTATGGCATTTTCTTCAATACCAGCAATTTAATTTAATCAATCAATCAAGATACACTCCATTAAACCCTATACAAATTAAACAATGTCATTTAATCAAGAAACAAATGGGATCAAACCACACAAATGGGGCTTCTAACAGGAAGTTAACTCACCAAAATATATGTCCTCAAATAGGCGAGAATGACCAAACATCGAGCTATCTTGAGATATATGAAAGTGGAAATGATTTGGTGGGGAGCCGGATGATGAAAGTGGAAGAGAACAGAGGATAGGCGTTGAAGTAGAAACTAATTTCCGGCAATGATTTGGTGGGGAGCCCGTTTTTCAGCGATGATCGGCGGTTTTCCGACAAACAAACCCGAAACTAATTCCGATATTGATTGGGGATTTGGGAGAGAGATAATGAGAGACATTAATCACTTTGGATAGTAAATAGGGGTAGAATAGGTATTATACACAAAACAGCCTTTTTAACTCATTTTTTCACAAAAAAACCTTTACACATGATTTTTTGGGTCAAACAGCCGTATTAACTCAACCCCTCAAGGGGAAATCACTTGTCGAAGAAAGAAGTTAAGTTAAGGGGAAATCAACCACAAATGAAGGGAATTAGGGGAAAAGTTTGATTTAGGATTTCTTAAACAATTTTCTTTTTTTTTTTAAATACAAAAATGTGGGAAATTGTAGTCAACCCTTTTTTCAAAACTCCATTTCAAAAACAGCCGTAATAACTGATTTCCCCATAAAAAATGTTTGCTTGCAAAGAAGAATCTTTGTGTACACTGCGACACCTGGAAAAAGGGCCGAGTATATACAATGACTGTATGTATACAAACTACCTGCAAGTCCAACAAGGTTTTTTTTTTTTTTTTTTTTTTTTTTTTTTTGGAAGGTATCCAACAAGGTATTTGACGTATAGGTGATGTATAAAAATAATAAAAAGTCTATGTATATTTTGGGATGGAGAGAGATTATTTTTTTCATCGGCACCAAATAAATGTAGTATCGACACTGTTTAATGATGTTGGTATGAACGTCGCTGACACATACGTTTTTAAATGTAAAAGAAACGTCAGTACATGTGACACTACTCACATTTATCATTTTTCTGTTAAGAAAAACGTTCCGAAGAAAAAGTAACGTCCGTTTGTTTTCACGAAAAATAATCGTAGTGCTAAATCTAAATGATTTGATTTGTATTAAACTCTTTGGATTGCAGAGATTCTGGTCAGTTTTACGAGTGGTCTCATTACCCATTTCCCACACAAAATATTAGTGTTCACTAGTTAAAAATGGAAAAATAATATATCTATCACTACACATGATCTCGTCATTTATTAAAGTGTGGGCACTTGAATTGATTTAGATTCCACCATAATCAATGATGAGATCATGTGCAGTGGTACATGCGAATGCGTTGTGCATTTATCATTACCATTAAAAATGTGTGTTTAATCATGTATTGTAGTTAAGTCAACACAAGTATTGATGTCAATTAATAGGAGATAATATCACAAGTGATTAAATTCTGAACTACTCATTTTCATAAATAATAGGATAGGATAACAATAAATATATGTGACTGTGAGTCGTGCAAGGCACGGCGAGCCCAACATTGAAATAAATCGCGTAAACTTAACCTTGCCACGTGTTTCACTCATTTTCTATACAGCATTTCTATTTCTTATCAGTAATGAATACTTCATTGATCTTGTGTTCATTCATTTGGTGGAAAAGAAAATAAAAAAAACGTGTCAAACGGTCAAGCGGTATGAACAATGTAAAAGTGATTTGTTATTCCAACGTCAATTTTGTGATGCTCAGATCTTTAAACGGCCGTCGGTTCAACCTACGTTATGTTGTTCAAAATAATAAAAACATTTAATGTGGTGTCAAGAGTGATTTATAATCCGTCGGTCTTGCCTTTTTTTTTCCCTTTTCTGCACAAACTACTAACAGTACACGTTTGATAAATAAAAAAAAAACACAAAGGTTTAAAAAAAATGACATGTGTCGGCCAAGAAGGGTGGTCACTTGGCCTCCTGAGAGCTCACGAAAATGAGTTTCACTCATTAATATGCTTGAAAATGTGTTTCATTCATTTTCTATACAACATTTCTATTTCTTATCATTAATGAATTCGTCATTGATCTCGTGTTCATTCATTTGGTGGAAAAAAAAGCACGTGTCAAACGATCTGAAAATATAAAAAGTGATTTGGTATTCCAACATCAATTTTGGTGACGCTCGTATTGCAAACGACCGTCGGTTCCAACGTCAAACGGTCTGAAGATTATAAAAAGTGATTTGTTATTCCAACGTATATTTTAGTGACGCTCGTATTGCAAACGGATGTCGGTTCCACCGACGTTATGTTGTTCAAAATAATAAAAACATTTAACATGGTGTGAGAGTGATTTATAATCCGTCGGTCTTGCCTTTTTTTCTCTTTTCTTCACAAACTACTAACGGTACACGTTTGATAAAAAAAAATATAAAAACAATCTATAAGAAAAAAAAATATCACGTGTCAAGCGAAGAGGGTGGCCACGTGACCAATTGTGGACAAACCCTCTTTGGCTTCTTAGAGCACATGGAATAGGCTGTTTTTTCACGCCATAAACACATAATTTGTCAGAAGTCACTATGTGATTTTTTAAATTACTTTGCAATAGATCCAAAATATTCATCTCAACGTGGATGGGGTTGGGACTCTGTCCACTATCACCTTCACTATCAAATTTCTCTCTCATGCATTTAATAATGTGTTAACTCTTTCTCTTTCCTTTTTTCCCCAATTTCTCTTTGTCTAAACCTTGAAATTAATTCATCAATGGCTAAAAACAACAACCATTTTCTGTCCTTAATCTTCGTTTGTACCCATTTGGACTGGAATCGATGGCAAGGAAATTGGGAAGCCGGAGATCTGTGAATAAAGGTTGGAAATTGGTTTGTCAAACTCGTCACCCATTGCTTTTATTTTGGTCCCTCTCCAATGCCGTCGCCGCCATTATCACCACGGTTGGAGGTGTATCAAACTTCTTCAAGCGATAAGCAGAAAATTTGAGTCAATTTTTTTTTCATCATGAAAGCATCTTATTAAAACCTTTTCTTGGTGGATTTTTTTGGCCACATTCTTGGTAGGTGGTGGAAAAATTGGATTTTTCTTGAGAAAAGAGTTGTTAAAATGGGTGTAAAAATCTTTTAATGAGTTGTTGTTGAATATATATATATATATATATTTTTATTTGTTTCAGTAGTAAATGTAAATGTTGGTTTTTGTTATTGTAAAACACAATGTGGTTTGGATTGGGATTGTGCTCCACGTAGGACAATATTAATATTTTTTAATGTAAAGAGACAATGGGAAGGAAAATGCTATTGTATGTGCTCTTATAGATATAACTAGGGCCGTGAAAGCCGTGCAAGGCACGGCTACCCATGAAAGTCTTAAATCTGAAGGAATAGACAACGTGTACTGTGCTTTTGTTAGATTCGCATGTAATGCAATTGTGTATTGAAAAAATAAATTAAACAATAACAATAATATTGTATGATCCATCATAGAAACATAAACTAACATCCTAAAAACATAACCAGCCATCATATATTACAAATACCTTGGAATGCCTTTAAAAGTCATTACCATATTCACACCAAAACATGCACTTTTCAAAAGCACAAGATGCCTAATTGTTACACATGATAGTTGCCGGGCGAATAACAAAAGTCAGGAACTTAACAAACCCGTGTAAGGATTGTAGTTTTCACAATACAAAGCCATTAACTTTGATGCACTCAATAGCTAATGGTTCTAATACGTAAACTAACCCTTTTAATATCACCCTTTTTTGATATTAAAGCACAAGAGTTTATAGCATATTTATTATTACCAAGGTTCCATATGGCTGGATTACTAACAATTTCACAGATCACATGCTTTCAGTCTCCTCCCCTTTAACTTTCTTCCCTGGACCTATGCCTGGTGTGTTTTCAGCATCAATTGGCACTGGAGACGGTGGTGGCAGGACTGTATCAGCTTTATCAGTAGTCACATTACTGAACATAAGACTTCATTTAGGACTGAAAAATGCAGCAGTAGATGTCTCTATGATTCCAGACGCATCTGCAATTTCTTCAATAGCCAACTTTGTGTTTAGGCTGAAGAACTGTTTCTCTTTTTCACTAAACTGAGAAACAAGAAGTGATGAGCCCACACCATCAGAAGAAGAACCACCTTCAGTACTCTCAAGGGCCCTTAATGCTGCAATTTCTTCTTCATTGTACAATTTTACAACAAGGCAACTTATTTCCGTGTTTTCTCGGAATGTTTTCTCATGATGCTTCAAAGCGTATAATGGCCTTCTTGTTGATTCTTCTTTCAATTTCATCATTCAAGGGGCATTCTACGCAGGAAGACAAAAGCACACATATACATGGTGTAAATTGAAGTTCAGTAAATAAGGATATAAAACAAACATGGTAATGATCTATTTTTTAAACACGTGCATCAGTTAAACACAACAAACACGGTCTTAGTAGATAACATTTAACTTAAAAGCGAGACACGGACCTTATAAGTGCCTCCTAACAATGGTTGGGACGGTGACTCATTAACTACGCATGACATATACTTCTTTGGTTGTTGAAGCTTAGCAGTTACAATTTGGCTATTTACCATGCTTATAATCTTTTTCTTTTCATTCCATCGGATAATCGCTAAGCGTCTATAGTTTTTTTATCATGCTCAAAATTAGTATTTGTTTGTTTGTTTGTTTGTTTCTTCTTTGCTTTCCAAGTTCCAACGGGAGATAGCAAAGGGCTCTATATTTTTAGCTTACCGTAGTATTGTTGAATTTCCTTGAAAGAACAAGGTCTTCGACTCTAGTTGGACCACGGGTAAGACACTACTTTTCTTTCTAGGCATATTTTTATTGTCTACATGATATAGTAACTAAGAAGAAAACAACACCTACAAAGGATATATTACCTTAAAACACAAGAACAACAACCGGACAATAAAGTTGTTAACCATCCAATCTAACTTAATTCCCTTAGTGACATTTATATAACCTTAAGGAAAAGTACACAAGCTACGCACACAATCCACACACTACTATTACCTTTGGAAGCTAAAGAAGATACACAAATAAGAAGAGTTTGAATAAACACACACGAGAAGCGACCATCATAAAATCAAGGTAGCGAGTGCAATATATTTTCTAATCATCTTCGACCTTCAATCTGTCAAAAACATGCAATGGACAACAAAGAGGATGTAAGAAAAGACACAATGGACATAAAGGAATGAAGGTATACCACGAAAGAGGCATAAGAGTGGTGCAAAAATGAATGAAGAAATAAGTTCAAACAAAACAAGCACACATACATTATCACATACAACATGAAACTGTAGCTTAAAAAATGCATGAATGACAAACCACACACCAAAATTTATACATAAAAGCAAACTGGAGGTTTATTCATCACTGTGGAGTTTTTTTCCGGAGGAAAAAAACATTACACCCATGAAACATGTAGCAATACTATTCATTTAACTTTAGAAGCAAACCAGACAGCATGGAAAAAATTGAAGACGCCTTTTAGGGTATCCACAAGGTAAAAAACACACATTTACATTTGCATTTAACCTACAGGACATCATTCTTAATTATTGTTTTAAGGCAATAAAAGAGGAAGTCAAAAACCAAGAACATACATCACTACCCATAACCCCTCTACATAAACCAAGAAAAAAAAAGGATTCAATGTTTGGTGCGGGTACAAGAACAACAATAAAGAGTTAAAGACAAAGCAACCAAATCATCACTCACTTCATATCGTTAATAAGGCATAGACAGGAACATGCAGCAAGTAAAAAAGTTAATGCAATGTATTTCGGTGGCTAGAGGAGAGGAAATGAAAAGTACCTCAACTTCTAGTGAGTTTATGAGAAGGGCTTGAACATGTAAGGGTTATTTAAACCCATTAAGAGCTCTTAAGGCACTGTAAAGACTGTTAGAATGATTAATTGTTACACAATGGACAATAGAATGAAATATTGTAATGATATCTACCTATATAGATCTGAGGCAAACGAAAAAAGATCAGAGGCGGACGAAAGCGACATTTTTTTAGGCTCTCCCTCGGTTAAAATGCAGCAACCAATTTCCTTCATCAGTTAAATCAGGGAACCCAACAGTTAATCGCCCTCCTCCGCTGACTATTGACATCAACATGGATGATTTCTTCCAATTTGGGTATAATTCCATCGATTGATGAGACAAATGCCATCATTGAAAACTCTTTTAATTTGTAGCAATGAAATCTTCCTTTGAAATAACATCAATTGCCTCCCGTCAGCCCAATGCCTCCAACATCCTCCGATTAAACGAGCAGACCGGCGGATAATAGGAAACCCCTCCACCTCCTTCTCCTTCCGTTCTTCAAGGTAAACAGCTGTAAAGTTGGTTTTATTTTTTTAAAACAATAATAAAGGACAAAAGAAGAGTTAAAGTTTTTGTTTTGTTTTTTTATGTTATTTGTTTGGTTAAAATTCCTACAAAAATATTCTACTCATCATATTGCTTCGGAACAGGTGGCAAGTTAAAACCTTATCAAATTGGCCGACGTGTCCGAACCCTAGGTATTTCCCCTCCCCTTTAATATATAGGTAGAGATTACATTTTATTGACTAGACAAAAATCTAGCTAAACATAAAAAATTAAAGAAACAAAAAAAGAGAGAAACAATTACCAAGTGCAACCCATTTCAATGATTTCACATTCATCTTATTCAAGTAGTAAAGTCTTTTTATCGGATGTCTCCGAAAGGGACATTCAAGTGGGAAGCAGAAGTCCTCTGCCGTGCCTTTATCCACAACATCTATTTTTTTTATCCTGGATATGAGCTTTAGATTATCTCCGATGGAACTCTGGATTCAACATTCCAAAGCCTTTTTAAAGTAAACTTTATCAAACTTTATTATCGCATTAGTAAGCTTGAAAGCATACTCTTCCTCCAAATTCTTGAAGCCTCACTTGTGATTTGGAGTTGCATTTAGAGTAAAAAAATCCACAAATCATTCATTCTCTCTAAATCTCTACTCCTTTTTTATCTCAACTATTTTTTTATGTATCAATTTCTTTCATTTGAGTACTATTTCTTTCATGAAAATTTATTTATGGTGATGATAATTATTACTAAAAAAAAAAAAACAACAACAACAACAACAAAAAGGCAAAATGATTTTTTCACACGTTGCAAATATAAAATATTTTGTAATCCAAAATATAAAATATTTTATTTGAATTATGGTGGAATAATTTAAGGTAGGTGGAGGGAAAATGAATTGGTGTTTAATGAAAAAAAAAATGATTTTGGAGTGGTTTATTAAGTGTGCTTATTGGAGTGAATGATATTTTAAAGTGTTAAAAAGTGCTCTGGGCGAAAAGCGATGTGTTTGGAGTGTGGTTTAAAGTAAAACCATTGGGGTGAGTCTTAGTAGTAAGCGGTTGGGGTGGTGTAGTGCCAAAGTTTGGACCGAAAGCCGGAGGTGGGGGTTCGAGTCCCGTAAAGGGCCGGCCCTTTCGGTAAGCGGTTTATAACAACAAGCTCTTCTTACAGAATTCTTTAGGAGTCGATTAACATCTCCCGTACTCTTGTGGGATCGGGGCGAGGAACAATTCGGTTAGGGGTTTAACCGTTTTGTCTATTAAGACAAGGGTATGAAGGAAATATCAAGCAAAACTAAAAAAGAAAAGAAAAAAATTCAAACACTTTAGAAAAACATCACATCAATGTTGTAATACAACATAAGGTCTAGGATTTATTCAAGTGGTGAGTTACTCTTTCCGTTTCAATTTATATGATGCGATTTGCCAAAATAACGAAGAAGAAATGTAAGGTTCAAGGAGAAGGAATGTCGATGAAAGGTGATGTAAAATGATTTTTTTAAGTAATTATGCGGAAGGTCGCTAGTTTTTGTGCCTGATTTGAAAAATCATCACTGTTTGTAATGTCTCACTTTTCAAGTTGTAATTTGGCAAGTAGAAATCGTCGCCGCTTCAAGTTTCCTTCCCCTTCACTTGTAGACTTCGATTTGAATAATTTAACTTTAAGATGCATTTAAATTAATCTTCAAAGATCTACTAATCTCTCAAATTAAGTTATCCAGTCCAAATCATGCACTTAAATTGGTCAAATATCAATTGAAATCATCGTATTTTAAAAGCTCCAAATACATTACATTTTCATGTGATCATTTGTTGGAAGGAAAACTTCTAAAGTATCGATGTTCATTACATTACGTTACTAGAAGCGTCAGCACGTCATATCTGACTTTTCATAAAAATGCAGGCGTATCTTTTTTTAAAAGCGGAATATTGTGATTAATTAACTATGGATTTAAGATTAAAGGAAAAGAAAAGCAAAAGGATTTATTGGAAAATTAAGGAAGTTTAGGGATTTATTGTAATTGAA